>VYZU01006918.1:17932-119061 GCA_013401355.1 Ceyx cyanopectus | reverse complement strand
CCCTTCCAGCCCCAAACATTCTCGGATTCTATGTCAGTCACCAGGAGGAGCAGCCAAAGGGCTGAGGTGTCAGGGGGCTGTGGCTCACCCTGCTGACTTTGTCCACCTGCTGGGCAGGAAAAGTCAGGTTTCAGTTAAAGTTGTTTTGTAAGCACAATGCTGCTCAGAAACAAAATTGAAGAAAGTCGTTATATCTTTCTGAAGTTCACCCAAACATTTTTAAAAAGCATGCACAACAATACAAATGGCTTTAAAATGGTATCAAAAATGTCCAGTGAGCATTGCTTTACAATTGTGACCAGAAAAAGGACTGAGTTTGTTTTCATGCAATGACACCCAGTCTTCACTGTAAAATAAATGAGGTCAATAGGCCAGCATTTCTTTTACATTCTGCTAGATTTCCACATTTATTAAATGTGATGTAAAGTGAAGTGGAAGGGGAAACTGGAGCAGTGAGCACCTACCAGCTTTGCTGACAGCTTTTGTAGCACCAACACAAGCTACACAGGATTTTTATTTAGATACTGGGGATACACCAGTTCAAATACTGGCCAACAATGCCAGCTCAGTAAAGAACCTTAACATGTATTTAAGCATTTTCTGAATATGTAAAATAAAGCAAAAGCTTAGATTATATGCTTAAGTACTTTGCTAAATTGGACCTTTACTGTTCACATAAATTGCAGTAGCAAGGTAAGCAACTGTTCTACAAATGACTCTGAAATTATTCTAAAAGCTTACCAAAGCAATCTTAGTAATTCATATCAGAAAGTCAACAGGAAGACCAATGTCTGTCAACTGGTGTTTGGAGAGAGATTCTGATTCCCAAGTGGAACAAGGTTAAAATGTTATAGCAACATGATCTGGTATGATTTTTTAAATCTTACAAGCAAGGGAAATGCACCAGGGAATGCACCCAGGGAGCATGAGGCTTCTGAGAAGGCTGGAGCTAAGGGTAGGACTCTGAAGAAATCACAAAGGAAAAAGAAGTAATATGTCTTTCAGTCCCCAAGGATAAACCTATGAATTTATAGCCATGAATGTGAACCTCTAAGTTACTTGTGCTTCAGATCTGTCAGAAAGAAACCTCTCCTTAGTCTCTTTCATGGCAGAGATAACACTCCTCTTTATAAACCTGTACTCTGTTATTTCTATCAAATTTATAGCAAATACAATACTAAAAGAAGAAAAACAGTCTTTATTCATCAGAGAGAGGCAGGAGTAGGGTCCAACCAACTTCATCCCCCTTTGCTTTCTAATTTGATTTTGAAAGCCAGTGAGGTCAGCTAAGAGGAAAGAACACTGGAAGGTTTCTGAGCTGAACCTTTCAGGCTCAACAAAATAATAAAGGGGAATATGCAAGAGTTTGGAATTGTACAGTGCAAAAGAAATTGAAAATATTTACTAACCCAAACACTGTTGTCCACTAGTATTCTCAACCAAGAAACAATAACTCCCTTCTCACTTCCCACTCTGAATAAACCATGGGAAAAGCAGGGGTCATTACTTCTGTGTTTGTATTAGACCTGACTTCTTCTTTATTTTAACATATGAACCCTGCAACAAATATCCATTTCCTTTGTACCAGGGGAAGAGGAGGTCTATTAAACCAGAACAAGTAATTGAAAAAAGATATTTTCTGGTTCTAATAAGAACTAAGCCAACATGATAGAAAAAAAACCCTGTGTTTTGCAACACCTGTCACAACTTCAAAGAACATAAAAAGTGGCTATTGCAAAAATAACAGGTGTTAGCCTAGAGATGTGAGGTCCAATATATGGTAGAAGCACAGAAATTCAGGCCCAAACCCCCTCCTCAAAAAGCAAAATGGAAAAAAAAAAAAAAAAGACCCCTTAAGACCCACAAGAATCTATATTTTTATAATTCTGCATTTTCATATTATCTCATAAGTAATATATAATCAAAGTGTGCAAAAAGATTGAAAAATAGATTGGAACAGAAGTTGAGAAATCAAGCTTTCAGGGTCAGGAAACAGAAATTATGGTTAACTTTTTGTTTTAAAATACAGCCTTGCAAATCTTGTAAATGGATAAAAACAATGAAAAAAATGATAATCAGATAAAAAATGATAAAGCTGTCACAATCTGAGAGAGATTGAATCTCAGAATATTGTTTCATAAGGGACTTAAGGTGTCCAGAAACCTCCAGAGATCTGAAAATCCTCTGATGGAGTCCTGAAAACTGGACAAAGTTGTTTAGTTAGTCCAAATGAGAGCATGCTGAGTGACAGAAGCATTGGTGGTGGTACAGATCTGGTCCTAAAAACAAATGCCAAGGTAACTTCAATTTGCACGGGAGGTGATGCCTTCCAATACATCATGGACAAGGGCATCATAGCTGAAATCCCAGCATGGCTCATTTACTGTAACTTGTTTATTGTATTTTTGAGTTGACTGTCAATAAATCTCTGCTAAGAGCAGAAATTATTTTGGGGGAAGTTAATATGGAATTTCCTTTTCTTTATAATTACTCAAGAGGGACAGAGAGAGTACCATCCAATTAGGAACCACACACCCTCTGTGATGCTAACCATGAATTGTTTAGCTGGCCCAGGTATTGACAGTTTGGGACCAGTTCAAACCACCAAGGGAACATCTCCTAGAATTAAGAGACATTATATATTTCTTATAATTTTTAATGATACACCTTTTTCTCCTGCAGTGCTATTCCTGCATCTTTTATCTATCTTTTCAGTTATCACCTGATCTGAGCCAAACTTCTAAAGATCCTAGTTTACCTGAGTGTTTTCACATTGATGGACTCTGATTTTGGGAGGAATGAACAAGGGGCATTCATTTCTTTGTTCTGTTTTTCAGGGGATGCAACACTGATTGCCAGCTGGATGGATGTCAGAAGAAAGCCTTCATAAGTGATCAGAATCCTGTTAAATACTGAACAGAGCCAGATACTCTCAGAACTTAAGGCTGTGCCTAACTAATCCAAATAATTTTGTCCCAAATGTTTAACTGACAACAAGAAACCCCACCTTTGAAGTCCGTATTTGAGTCAAGTTAGGTAGAATTTTATCAGTACTTTACATGGAGATTCCAAAAGCAGATGTTTAATTGAGGGCTCATTTTAAGTAATTTAGAAACTGAAGTGTTCTATAAGAGCAGAAAGAGTACAGACCAGTATATTTGTGATGTAACAGTGGTCAAAATCTCTCTACTTCTTCTTTCAAAACCCCCAGTCAATGTTTTCCTTCAAAGCTATGTTCCATGATTCAAGCTGTTGAGAATGTCAGTTTTTTGCCTGGCTTAGCCAGCTCAGGCAGGGCTTTGTCAGCAGCTGGGAGTGATGGCAAGAACACAGCCATGAGTTCACTGAGGACCAAACTGGGATACAGACATTTATGATGAGCAGGAACTCGACTCTCCCTGCACCATTTTAGTAGGAATTAGTTAGGAGAAAATGCTGCACAAGTCCAGTGCTTAGTTGACAAATTGATGCATTTACCAAATATCAAATGTGATTGGAGTCTGCAAAAGGCAACTCCAAAACAAAAGTTTCAGATTTCAGTGCAATAGCCAAGAAGGTAACGTTTTGTGATCTCTTGAGAGGAATTCTCAGCATTGTATGCAACTTCTAACTTTTTACCTAACAGTATGCTACAACTGTACAAGATTCCAATTTTAATCAACAGGAAAAAAACAGTCTTGACGAGGGAATAGCTGAAGACAGCTCCCTTCCCAGCAGAGAAATACCTCTTATAATTCTATTTTCCTTCAGTAATGACTTCCTAACAATCATTTCTATCTATTTCTCTCAAGTGTATAAAGAGGAAGATAGACATAAAGAGAAACATTTCACAGAAAAATAGTTTGACCAAGGTTCCTCCATGACAAGGACCCCAGAGAAGCAGCCTGGCCGTGAAACACAGGGAGGAAACAGGTGTGGGAACGAGCCACGCACACACTTCCCTCAACTGTGGCCACAAAACTCAGACACAGCAGCCAAAGCCCACTTCTGCACAAGCAAAGCTGGTGACATAACCTCAGTAGTGCTTGTGGAGAATAGCAGTGGTGTGAGGAACCTCTGAAAAATAAATGCAGGGGAAAGTGAAACAGTATTTCTCTAAAAGATATATGGCTAGGGAAAGAAAACAGAACCAAAGAATATCACCTGATGATTCTCAAACTACCCAAAAATGTGTTGAGTGTAAAGTCCTTTTCTGTCTAATGCAGAACAAATTTGGTGTTCTGTGTTTCTTAGTCTCCACAAAGATGCTAAACTCTTACTCAGCTGTGTTCACCTGTAAATCACAGAATGCTTTCAGGATCTTTGATTTGTTGTGATTGCCAAAGCATCTATCAAAATGGAATCTTGCTTCAAGCTTGGATCTACAAACAGCAACAAGACCAAATCTAGAGCTTTGCCTGTCATCACTGATCCCTAGTTTCTCATTACCACACCACGACCTAAAGGGTTTCAGTTCTGTATGTTTCACCATAGTTGGAAGCTCTTTTTCAAACATATTCACCTACCACTTTCTTTGTTTGCTGCAGACTGAAGTGTTGTGCAGTAGATGTGTTTTGTTATGGTTTTATTGCAGACCCCAAGCTAATTTTTATTAGTGATAGCAATCTCTTCTTGTCCAGCATGCTTCTTCAAGCAGTATGCAGATGCATGAACTTCACCTTTTGTTTAAAAGCATCCCCACCCCCTGTGGAGCATAACTCCTAGAAAATCCATGTTTTGCTGGGATCCTCCTGGGCACCCAATGTCAGTTTGAAATTGGGAAGGAGGTGTCCCTTCTGCTCAGGTGGTGCTTTCTGTGCCACAACAGATTAACTGACCAAACGACAACCGTGTGATATTGCCTGCATTGCAGAATTCACTCCCTACATGAAGACATTCATCACCCACCCTCTTCCTTCCTCTACAGACTCTCAGAAGATTCACATCATATCCATTTCCAGAGCTCCTCTCAGATTCCTCAGGCAAATGCCAATCAGAGCTTCCTTTGTTGGTGATATGTGCATTCCTCCATGAGCCATAAAAGGCTAAGAATGTCCCAACTTTCTCGAGGCTATCGTAGGCACGTGCAGTATGATTGTCCCATGGTTTATCTTACCATACCCCAGAGAAATCTCATCATCCTGTTTTCTTTATATGGACTACAGATGTCTTAGCCAAGCTTCCTCACCACTGACTCACCAACCAAGATTGTTTATGTCTTCAGAATGAGTCACCTTCAGGATTTGGCTCCTTGTCAATGCAGGGGCTGACAGCTTCAGTTACTGTTTTGTTTCCCTCTCCTTCATCTTATCAATGCAGTTGTACCTGTTGGAAGCATGAACAGAAAATGGCTCCGTCCTACTTTTCCTTTTGCTTTCTTTATAGCAGTCCGTGTTGATGTCACTAGATTGACTGCTGTTCCAAAACTTGGACTTTCATGTTGTTCCAAGTTCCTGTGCCATAGGAAATCCAATTCACATTGCTTTTTTTGCATCCAAGAGTATCAGTTGACATGCAAAGTGCTATGTCTTTGCTCAGATGTTGAACTACACTTAATACATACCTTTCATCCTCCTCATTTATAAATAGGAATATTATGAATTTTGCAAATATCTAGGATGCTTTAGAAGTCATGTTGCCTGTTTCCCATACCATATCTTTCCACCTATTGGGATGCAGAGTAGGAATTATGCTGGTTGAAAAACTTTCCTTTTTTTTGCACTATCCATGGGGTTGAAGGTTCATTTTGTGGATGTTATGTATTTATTAATCCTTTCCTTTACTAATCACTATGTTTAACATGTGCACTCAGCACCTAACTCCCCCTTAGAACTAAACTCCTTGCAATCATGTTTGGCTGGGGTCCCAGAGTTAAGTCAGATGCACTTTCTATTTCACCTTCAGGCTTTCATATGCTACTTCAGAGCTATTATAGTTACCTTTCCACAACAGCAGAGTAATATTAATTTTTTCATTATCTTATTATTTTCTAAATTTCTATTGTAAACACATTGTTATATTAATTTCCTTCAGAATAATTTAAAAAAAAAAAAAAGGTGTCAAAAGTGTTTGATAAGTTCCACTTAAGAGTCTTTGACAATCCTGTTTCTCTAAAGTGGCATTTGCTTTGTTACATAAAAAACCTTATGGAGGCAAAACTGGGGTGAGAGGTAAAATACTTCCACGAATTAGAAACAGGCTAAGAAATCAAAACCAAAGTCAGAATTAATAATCAGTTTTCAAGAAAAAGGTTAAGAGGAAGGTGACTAAAACTGAACTCAGTTTGCCAGGTGGGAGTAGAATACAAAGATGTGAGTAAAAACGTTGTGTTTAATTATTGCTAACAATATAAATAAATCATACCTGTGTTCTGCAAGGAAATCTGTGGAAATCACACCCCAAAAATCTCCTTTCAGGATTCACTCAGCAAATACAAATGTACACCCCATTTTTATTCAAAACCACAACTTTTGTGGAGAGAAACATGCCCTTATCTTGTTTTTAAATATCAAAGTGGTTGTGTGAAGGGCAGAATAGATTTGAAGAGCTCCAAATCCTGTGTATTCAAGACACAGCTATTCTAAAAAGTGAGTTATTTATTTCTTCAGCTTTGTCTACTGATTTTAAATAGTCTCTTGGACATACAAAGTTTAACCAGGCCCACTCACCCATCCAGAAATATTTTTTCTATCCTCCAGTACCAGTTCATACTAATGTCTAGCCCTATGATACTGTTTATTTTTAAAGCAATCCAGATAAACAAATCCTTCCATTTGTCATTATTGTTTCTCTTTCTGTAATTAATCCTCTGAGAAGTTACAAATTAAACAGCATTTACTCAACCAAAATGGAAACTTTGTATAATACTTTCTTTCATAAAGCACAAATCAAATAGAAATTCACTTTTTTTTTTGAATATGGAAATACTCATAGTGCTGAAAGTTATATTTAGTACATGTGGAATGTGTGCTTCATTTTTTAAGTGTTTGGGCTTTTTTTAAATAGCAGTGATGCCAGTGAACTTCAAGATGATGAAGTTTAATGGGCCCTGGAACCTGCTCAGATCTAGCAGCCTCCATCCAAATGGTCATGTGAATTCAGAACTCTGAGCAGGAAAACTCAGGAGCCTGAAAGAGTCATTGCCCTGGTGAGAAATACTCTTTGTGGCAGTGAGAGGAGGGGCTGGTTGGCTTCTGTGGCTGAAGCAATGAGAATATGGCCCACAAGGTGTAATCTAATAAGATTTTTTTGTGTTCAGATGCTGGACCTTATGTTGATGGTTTTCCCAGTGTGGATCTGGGGAAGAGCCCTGCAGTTGTGGCCAGCCAGCTGTCTGTAGCTCTGATCAACCTGTCAGGGAAAGCAGACCCACTGTGGGTGTCAGTGCCAGTATTCCAGCTCTGGAGCTTGTCTAGTCAACAGCCATCCATCCAGGGAGGATCTTGCTCTAGGTGCCCCTGCTCAGGCAGGGGGGTTGGACTGGTGAGCTTCTAGCTCCCTTCCAACCCCTAATATCTGTGAATCTGTGAATCTTCTCCTCACTGCCTTAAAATACACTCCTGCCTTAAAACAAATAGGAATTTGTGATCTCACAGTTAAAAACCAAGCAACAACACAATTGCATTCAGAGTAAGGAAAACAATTTACCATGGACTTGGCTACTCTGATAGTACAGGACAAGATAGTCTTAGTCTTGCAGTTCAGCTGAGTGGTGTGGCATGCCATCCATCCAAATCTGGGATGTTACATGACCAAAATGTGGAACATCTGTATATTGTTGAGAGCCTCAGCATAATTTTTAATTACAAGATGTGTTTTGAATGTTTTCTCACTTAGTGTGCTAAATAAACCAGCAATTTTAAGAACACAAACCCCAAATTATTTATGGGCAAAGCAATGAAATCCCCATTCCAAAACCAAAACCAGCCCAGCGTGAGTGCTGACTTCAACTCTGCCACTACAGTTAATAGGAAAACTGATGCACTACTCAGACTAGGCATAAATAAAAAAAAAATAATAAAAAAAAAAAATTTAAAAAAAAAAGAAAGAAAAATCAGTCTGTTAATGGATTGTTCAGTTATTTTCTAAACATCTGCCAGGGAGAAAGATGCTGATCCATATTCTGTTCCCAGATCCAGTAACAGAGTGCAATCTCTAAAGAAACTATAAGTTAGCATGAAACCCAACACATAAAAATGGGAGAGAACACAAAAATTGAGAGAACAGTGTGTAAAACTGAAAGGAAGGGTCAGGCTGGAGCTGGTGTTACAAACAGTCCCACAATAAATTGATTTTTTAAATTATTTTGATTAAGAGCCTGGTTCTAGAACATGGAAGTACTCTGCTGGAGTCTGCAGAGCATAAATTAACACAGAAAAGGACAAGGCAAACCTACTGAACCAAACAGGTATTTGTGAACTGAGATGACATTCAGCAGAAAATACCAAAACCTGCACTGAAGGCTAAGAACTAAAACTTTTATTTGGAGAAGCCTAAGAAGAGTCTGCTCTGGAAAAACCAAATTACACCACGAGGCTTCAAAGGCAAGACTTTGCTAAGGTATCACTAGAGGAAGAGCAGCAAATTAAATTAATTTGGAGTGGCCAAGTAAATGTCAGGAGGGCAGAATAGTTATATGAGCTAACAGACAGGGCTGGAACCAGAAGTCAGCAAGCACTGGTCAGAAATTACTTGGTGCTGGCAACTGAAAGATGGTGTCTAGCCCTTGCAGAAGCAATCTTCTGATGGAAGATCTGTTCCAGAGTAGAGGCAAAAAAAACCCAACCTGCTTTTCAGAAAAATTTAACAAATAATGAAAGTATATGGGATTTTCCTATATTAAAGAACTTGACCAGGTAACTCAAGACTTCACTTTCATTCCTTTATTTCTGTCTGATAAAATCACCTGGAAGGAATAAATGGCCAGCTGGACACAATTCTGGGTTCCAGAGGCCCACCAAGCTCTCTGAGGAGAAAAGTTATATTACACAAGAAACATTTTCATTGTCACAGTGAAGTCCTCTATAAATTATATATATATATAATTAATATGGCTGTAGTTAAGCAGGCTCACAGAAAATTGCTCCAGAGCATTTTGCTCAGAGTTTACCTGATTCTGAATGGTGGGAGATACCCTGGAAAATTTGTTGAAGAAAACAGATTATAACAGCCATCATCTCTACTGAAGAATATTTTCTAATCAAAAAAGATGCAGAAAAAAAAATCAATATAATGACATTTAAAACAGATTGCATTAGGGCTAGAAAACATAAGTCAATTTTCTTAACACTATAAAGTCATACTCACTCCATCCATTTTAACATTTTTCTGTGTCTAATTAATTCATTACATTAAGCAATAGATTCTGGCTGAAGGTATCACATTTTCATTTGAACTCTTGAAGAAATTCATCAGAGAAAAGCCCTTAGATCTTAATTTCCTAAATTCAAGCTAAGTCAGGATTCCTTCACGACCCACAGTTCTTTCATAAGCAGTGGATTAAAAAGATAAACACTGGCTTATTTATGATCTTGTTCATTGCTAATATTTTGTGCTACGTGCTCAGATCATTCATTAAAAAAAAAAAAAGGGAAAAAAAAAACCAAAAAACATGCTTAGTAACTATTCAAGAAGTGGATTAATAAGCCTTTAGTGTACCAAAAAGGATATTTACTGTAAATATGGCACTAGAACCAGCTGCATCACATTTACACAAAAAGAAAACATACTGGATTGTTTAGAAGAAGCAGCATAATATAGTGGTGATTGCTTTCCCCTATACTTCAGAATTCAGAGTTTGAAATACTGTGCTCCAAGTCCCATAAAGCTTGGTATGCCCTGGGAACAGCACTCCTGCCTTAATTTGGGCCAGGTTCCTTTTTCCACTTTGAAGGACCAAAATGAGCCTTTAGCAGTTCCAGAAGCCCCCAGGTAGCTGTGAACTGAGGGCTCAGAAGCAGAGAACAGGGCAGAGCTCAGCCCATAGTATATCTTAGGGAAACTGTCTTGTAGAACAAGCTTGAGCCATTTCCCCTCCTACCAATACAGAAAAAAATCACTTTATTCCCTGACTGTCACTTAGTAAGAATCCTGAGCTGCTTTTTTAAGCAATATATGCATGCTAATTGCAGTTATGCAGTGATTTAGGGGTATCTAGCACTCATAAGTGAAAGATAAATGCTTGGAAAATCATTTTTAATCATAAACATTGTGGAGCTATGTAATACTTAGGTACAAAAGGTATTTAGGTGCAAAAATACCTATAAAAGCAATCCCTCCTCCTCATTCAGCCCCCAAACAGTTTCAGATGGCATCACAGAGCAATGTCAGAGATTCATGTCATGCAGAACTATGCAGCCCAGGGCTTTTGGCCAGGAAATTGTACAGATTTGTCCTCAGATGAAGTGGTGCCATGCAGCCCAGTCACATTACAGCTGGATTTTGAATGCTTGCATTTGGCAGCATCTCTGCCTGAAGATGTCTTGTGATTTTTGGCTCTTGCAGAGTTTTTACTTGAAAAATATTTTGGCACGACTGGCATCTACTGTTTAATCTCTTGAAAGGGTATGGAAATAAGATCTCTTTAATTGCTCTTAAACATGCACACGTCTTGAAAGGCTTAAGACTAATTTTTAGAACATGAACTAAATACACAGCCCGAGATAACTTCCTATCTCCTGTCCAGCCAGGATGATCTCCCTAGATCAAAGATGAGGGTGCAGAAAATGCAATTAAACTGCATCAGAAAAGCAGCTGAGTGTCTGGCATGGCTCTGCAGGGGTTAAAGACATGGCAGCCAAGCAGTATGATGTAGAGCTTGTCTGAGGATGTGTGCACAAGCTGCAACTGGCTGGTGAAGTGGTGATGAACACAGACCCTTCACACAGCAAAGTGTAGGCTGAAAACTTCATCTGCAAAGTGGGCTGAATCTCTAGGTGGCTGATCTGCACTGGGCTCCCAGCTACCACAGCTGACACTTCAGTTCTAGCACCTCAGTTTCTATCTAGACATAAAGACTAAAAAAAAGACCATGTTCTAACTATTTTATCATTTTGAATAGTGGGGGTGATTGGAGAATGGGGATTGGAGGTGCCCTAGGATCTTTCCACTGGATCTCTGTCTCATCAGTAGAACTAGTTTCTGTGATGCTCATGCTTCTAGCAAAATCTCTGCCTCCTCTGAGTTCTTGCTGCAGTTTCTAAGCAGTATTTGGAAAGCATGGGGCTGTGGATTTTCATGACAAATTTCAGAGAAGAGCTTAGACATGCTGTTCCTTCATTGACTGGATCCATAGACTGAAAAACAGCCTTGGAAACCTGGAATAATAATGCCTGCTTGCTCCAACAGCCCCACCCATGACTGTGTGCTTTCAAAGCACGTGGAGGTGGGGTCTGAGGAAGCCCATAACACTGTTTGATTTGGCTTTCTGCAGTTTTCCCCAGCTAGAGCACATGAAAAACACTGAGGATGCAAGATCCTAGGTTTCCACAGAGCTCCTGCCTCGAAGCACCACAGAACATTCTGTACATCCCAGAGCAGAGATCAGGTTGCTCCTCTCACTCTGGGGACAGCAACGAGCAGCAGGAGCAGCAGGAGCAGCAGCAGCAGGTCATCAGCTGGAAACTGGAAACCTGCCATCTTTTAATTAGTTGCTCTCTACTTCATAGTAATCCTATTTAAAATCCTATCAAACACAAGGTCATGCTTGCTGTACAACCTCAGATCATGCCAAGCCAAATTGTTAATGGTAATTAGCCAGAAGCACCTTTTTAGATGGAATAAATATAATCTCATCATTAAAATTAGGGCATATTACCATGGCCAGGTTCTGTTCTTTCCTATTTTTAATTGTTGTCCATGTGAACAAAACTGTTTCCCAACTGACTCTGCATTCAAGAACCACTTTGTTTTAACTAAAGACAACTGCTTTCTACACAACTTAACTTGGATTTGGTTTCAAATTCTATGTAGACAGTTTTTCAGCTAAAAGAACCAAACTCTGATTTCTCTTTCACCCTATGCAAAGGTATTTTAAGTCACTCCAATTTTCAAATCATTCCAACCAAACTGCTTTGTGAGCAATCACTGGATGCATTTGAAGAGCAAATAATTCTACTTCTTACACCAGACCTTAAAGCAAAGGATGTCAAAGGTGTCCAAGTCTTATCATCATTTCACAGATGGCTGCAGAACTGAGTAAGAAAGATTGTGACTTAGAAACAGAGCAAATCAGTCCCTGATTCAGGAGCAGAGTAGAGGTCTCCTGACTACTAAGCCAATAGCATGGAGAAAAATGGCATCCTCATGGATCTAAAAGATTTCTCACATCTGGTCCCTTCCTCACTTGAACCATCACACCACTACCACTCGGCTCAGGATGCTGGGTTGGAAGGTGTTCCTTGCCATGACATTAAAAAAAGGGGAAAAAAACCACCAAAAACAGGAATTTACAGTGGATGGGTTCATACAAATTAATATTTTTAATTATTTTGAATTAAATAAATTAAAATTAATTAAATTAAAAATAATTTAATTAGTGCTGCAGTGTATTGTGTAATTTAATGTAATCCTAGTAACACAAGTCATGGCTACAGCTCCCTGCTATTAAGTCATTGCCAAAAAGTGGAGGAAAAACTGCCACCTTCATGTGCAAATTATGAAGTGTAGATTCACAAGATTCTGCCTTATTGACAAAAGTAAATTCTTGTTTGAAACAGTCTAGATAGCTGATTTCTTAACACATTTCTTTTACCTCGCAGGTGTTACCCATTTGTGCAGGGAACTATTCAGCTAGTGATCTTTTTCACAACCCCTCTGAAAATGATATTTTTGTATGGAATGCTAGCAAGAATAGCTCTAAGAACACACCCCAAGAGTAAGTTTACAGTGCCTGACAATACCCCACATATTTCAGTAGGTGCAGGGCATACCAGCCCTTGGTGTCAAGTCAGAACTGCAAGTCCCAGCCCACAGAGCTGCACAGGGAATGTGACAGGACTGGGGCTCAGAGCTCACCCCAAACCAGCAGCCAGGCAAGCAGCCAGCCTTTCAACACCTGCTTTGGGCTGCCACACATCTCCAGCTCTCAGCACGAACCCTTCATTGGCCACTGGATCATCCCTGCTCTCCAGTGGTTTTATTCTACTGGTGTCTTGGTGGATTCCTCCCACACTCTTCTCACCATCAATTCCACTGCTCTCTGTAGGATCCAGCTCTGCCTCATTCACTCCAAGGAAAAGAGATGAGTTTGACACTTCCCAGCCTTACAACAGATCTGTTTCTCAAACTTACAACATTCAAACCTATTTATCTAACTTACTACAGCTTAACCATGCCATTTAGCAGAAGTGTGGCCAGGGATGAACAGGATTAGTAAATCAGAGAGAAATTATTTCTCCTAATATGTTCTCAAACAGGGGTAAAATCGAAGCAGTTCTACACCTGGAAACGATCCTCACACCAAGCTGCTGTCCTAGCTTATCATCATCTCAACTCTGCACGTAGTTTAGAAGATATTTCCTACTGCACAGGCTGTGCCTGTGATGAGACCTTCTCAATTTTGTAATGGAAGAGTTCTTTGAAGAGAGCTGACTTATTTTTCCAGTGAAAAATGACTAAATGGAACACGCTTACGGAAAGTCGCTCCCCACCCCCCTCTTCATGTGCCATAAAGCAGGGCAGTTTTGGTAAATGTTGTCAGTTGTTTACTTTAGAAAAAGAAAATCGTTCTCCACAAGTCATTTGTAAAGCCAAGACATGGTTCAGATTTCAAAATTCGTGGGAAGCTTTTGATAATTTATTTCCACGCTTCCCATAAACGCTTTGATACTTGTATATGTTCTTCCTCTGATTTCTTATTAATAAGCAAAAGCAATGACATAAGAGATTGTTCAAGATTCAGTACATAAGACCTTAAAGACTTTTCCCTTAAGAAGGAAAAGAAATGTAAATATTGTAGCTCTAGTGTGTTTTACATGTCAGTCTAACAGCGTTTTCACTCGTTCCACTGAGAAAATAGATTTCCTCATCATCCTTTCCTAGTTTTAACACGTTTGCCAAGAGGATTCTTTTTGTACTAGATATCCACCTTCATTTTTCTTTTATAGCATATTGTAAAACCACCTGTATTTAGTATCCTGAATTAAGGGATCTGAAAAGCAAAAAATGCTGGTGTCTTGAAAAGGGTTTGAATTTTTTTTTAGGGGGAGGCAACTTGTAAGTACATCCTAAAATTTTTCTTACTACTGAGTGCAACAACATGCAACAAACCTAAAGCAATCCTGACAATCTGAAGAAAAAAAATAAATCTTAAGATGTCCAGAAGGCCAAGAATGAGACACAATGGCTATATCTACACCAGTAATTTCAGCACTCCAAACAACCCTGGCTGCTGTGAACAACTGGCATGTGAATGTCCACGACCATGTTCTAAATTCCATCACCCTGCCTTGGCTATGAGTAGGGATGCAGCAGTGGAGCCACGTGGATCAGTGATAATAGATGTGAAACATCACCCTCTGTGTGTGTGGAAAACACCAGCAGCATTTCAGAGGTCCAGCCCACTGTGTTACCAGCTATTTTCTTTTTATTTTCAGGAAAAAGAGCAAGTCAGTGGAAAGCTGTTGTCTGAACTGATGGAATCTTTGGAAAGGAAACAGTAAAAAATGGAAGCAGGATTGAAATGTAAGTTAAAGATCTCACTTTCCAGTTTTCTGGAAAGTGGTAATTTTTAGGATTAGCTTTGCAGTCCTGTATTGCACTTGCAAACCTTTGCTGCCTCTACAGTAATGTATTAAATGTCTAAGTACAAAAACAAAAGACAGGTTTCTTAGGCATTCCTTTGCATTCAAGGTCATGAGTTTTCTTAGCTCTCTCCAAAACCTGAGTGATTTGGGATTATTATAGGACTTAAGTAGAAATACCTTTTTTCCTTTTAAACTTATACACAAGGTAGATTTAGCAAAAGTCATTTTACTGGTTAGCAAAAAAAAAAAAGTAATGATGGTTTTCTAACTTATGGTTATATCATTAGGAATATATATTTCAGGGCTGTGACCTTACAGCTGCAAAATATAGAAGTAGTTTTACTTCACAAGCATTTGTTCAAACATTTTCTTTCATTTTGATCCAAATAGTTTCACACCCACTGAGTTAGACGTTGACTTTCAGATTCGAGCAAACTGAAAATTTCAAATACCTGCTTAGCTAGAGTAAATTGGTGTAGCTCCACCAGAGAGCAAAATACTGCCTTCAGTGGAGCTTTACCTATTTAACTCCAGATGAGGAATGGATCCTGATCAAATTGAAACTCAATTCAAATTGCTGAGCTTCAGCTGGTGTTTATTCACACCTCACATCAAAACCATGCAAAGCTATGAATTTTGCATGATTCTTATCCAAAGCCACACACCATATATGCTTAAAATTGAGTTCAGGTCATTCAGGAGTTCCACAGTGCTAAGCAAATCTTTTGATAAATATGGTTTGCGTTACTAGTTTGTAACAAAACTCCACACCAGGTGACTTTTGTGTGGTCTGGTGTTTCATTGTGAACATTTTGCACTGCTCTAATGAAACCTGATTTCTAAGACAACTAGGGGATAAAAAAGAATTTCTATCCAGTGTTTTACCCACGAGTTTTGAAATATTCATGCAAACTGTGACCACAACATTAAACTCCTGACGTCTACAATTTGAAACCTAATTCTCATTAAAGCACCTAAATAATGCCAGTGTGATGCAGAGATTCCATGCAGGGGACTGCAGCTCTCATTATCAGTACAAGTGCAAGTGAAACCACTTTGCCTTAGGTCTTTATAAAGTTTGGCATTTCATCAGAGCTTGTAAAGGGCTGTGCCTAGCTTTTGAACTAAAAAGGACCTGAAAGTGCAGGTGGTCTTCTAGGGTTAGATTCAGCATGGGTGCCAGGCTCTTTGGAAAGGCACTGTGTGTAGTTCTCCCAGTCCTGGACAAAAAACAGCACAGTGACAGGAGCCTTTTCACTCCCCATGGAGCTTTGGTGGCAGTCACAGTTCTGGGCATGTGGGATCATGAGCCTGCAACACAACTCTCAAGACAGACAAAAGTATTTGCATGCACTCACACATTTACTGCTCATACATGAATCTGCTGCCTTTGTTTTCATGCAAGAAATGTGTATGCCATATGCAGAGTAGGCCAGATGCCTCCAAGAAGCTTTGAACTCACTGTATTTGCCCTGGACAGCTGATTTGTGCACGTGGAGTGGATGTGATGCACACGAGCAATATGCATGTCCAGCATTCCTGGATTGCTGCAGACCAAGGTTTCAGGTAGAAAAAGAATATCTATCGAGGGACACTGTGACAAGTGGCAGCCTTAGTCTAGGGAGGATTGCAAAGCTGCTTACAACTTCTTTCACTGCACTTAGTAGAAAAGGACAATGTCAGGGGTAAGTATTCCCACCCAGATAACTCAATGTGGTGGTGGCAATAAATCCCTTTGGGTGAGGTGAGTATGGTATGTGGGTGCTTCCCCATGGGTCAGTGCTCTCAGCTGTAGCCTCCTATATGCAGGTCTGCCTTTCAGAAATGATGAGGGAAAAATCTATTATTTGATACTTCTGGTGAAGCTCTGGAGGAAGGTGAATATCTAGTTAGGCAGGACAAATTCTAGCCATAGAGAAAAAAGTCTGCTATGAAAGGCTACCTGAACGTAGGCAGCTCTAGGGCTGGATGGCACTAAGGAAGAGACAATTGCCACACCAAGGCCATCTTCTTAAAAATCCAAATTGTGAGAGGAAATGTTTTATTTTTATATATAGTTCAATGACTGTATGACTTTCAGAATGCAGGATGCCTGAGGGAAACCATTTCCTAATCTGTAGAACCCTGAATTGATGTATTCCCTCTTCTAGCAAAGTGACAAGCTATGAAAATTCTACACATTCCTATCTTTCCATTTAAAGCTGTATCAACGTGAGGTTCATCAGAAGAGAGAAGACAACCAATAATCTGAATCACTCCCCAGATACTGATAAACTCCTGGGAAATGAGTGCATAGGCTTTTCTCTCCAATGCTTTCTAATAACCTTGTGTGGCTCCTTTACTGGAATTTCTAGATATGCTCTCATATCTTTGAGAGTCTTGTCCTTGGCATCCAACTCCATCACATCCTGGCAATCAGTAGGTTTAAGTGTAAACATTCCCATCCTAGCTTATACACTGACTGGTTCCATGTCAGTACAATACTCTGAAACTCTCCAGTGGTGATCTAACCATTACACCATGCTTTAAGTTAGATTGAATTAGCATTTTCCTATAGGGAAATGGCATGCTGTTTCATTCAGTAAAAGGGTTTACTGCTGGCATGATTCATTAGGCATGAAGACAAGAATTTACTATACCCAGCAATGGTTAAAGATGCCTGAACAAACATCATGTTACTCATTTCTCTCAGAAGCATCTCAAGCACTTTGGATTGGAGCTGCACTGGTACTTGACCCTAACTTCTGCTGTCTGTCACAGAAGAAAGCAATGCAGGAACTGGGAGAAGAAAATACAAAAATAGCTAAGCCTTCCCCATTGAAATTTCAAATTCTAAGAGAGAATGGAGAGAAACTTCCTTCATCCCTTGGGAAAATGAGTCCTGTTATTGCCAGCACAAAAATCAACATCTGTAGTCTAGCATAAAATACTTCTCTGGGTCCAAATTACTGGAGGAAGATGTTTATTTCCAAAGGCTTTCTATTTTGAGTCTTCAGTGTGTCCATTTACAGAACAGGAGACCCCTAAAAGTTTGTGCACATCCCAGTGTTTAATTGTACTCAGGCTACCATCCCTTCCCAGTCTCATAAAATGGTTTACATGCAATAGATCACAGAGATCATCAACTAAAGACAAAGACCTACACAATGCTGTTGAGCATAATCCTTTGTGCTCTGCATATACCAGTGATGTCTAATATTGGAGGAAAAGCACAATAAACTATTTCAGACATCTGGTTTTAAGGTTTCGGAGCTCTACAATGTAAAAAGCAGACACTACAAAGCACATTTCCACTGACTTCAAATGAGCCTGGATATTCAGTGGAGAGCACCAAAGTGAGGAGCTGCTCTCCCAACTGACAACAGCAGCATGATGTTTAATGAGACAGATTCTCATGCTGCCAGTATGTTGTACTGTCATGATTTCTTTGGTCTCCATATGATGAAATAGGTGATAAGTGGAGTTTGACAACTGTGCATTTGCTCTATCATATTCACTGTTAATTCCACTATTAGGTACTAGATCAGATTTCAGTGTCCTGTTTCAAAGAGTGCAGCATCTGCTTTGTAGACTTTAGACCACTATCTCTAGTCATCAGACAGCATAAATGCTAAATAAAACTGCTTACTACAGCTACAGCTCTGTGATTTCTTCCAATGATTTATAATTTTATCAAAACCCCATTCAGGGATCATGTCATAAAGAAGTTGGAACAAAGCAGCTTCCAAGCAGCTGCTCAGCATTTCTCATTCTGCCTTGTTTTCTTTTTCCTAAATAAAAGGAAACTAAGGTTCCTGTTTGTTCTCCAAGCACAGCATCCTCCACTGCAAGCCACGAGAACAGCAGTCAATTGGCTGCATAGGTGGGTTTGTTGAAAGCAAATGCTCCACTAAACTACATTGTTCCTCTCAGGCAAGTAAAACAAATGCATTATAACACCTCCACAACTTTTAATACTCAAATTCTGTATCATCTCAAGTAGGATGTTTAAAGTCTTCTCAAAGTCCACATCTGCTGGTTGTGGAGAACACACTGAGGTGAGGATGACTTGCATGTTTTTGATCCGAGGAATCACAGAGTGTCAGGGGTTGGAAGGGAGCTAGAAGATCATCCAGTCCAACCCCCCTGCCAGAGCAGGGGCACCTAGACCAAGTCACCCAGGAACAGATCCAGGGGGGGCTGGAATGTCTCCAGAGCAGGAGACTCCACACCCTCCCTGGGCAGCCCCTGCCAGGCTCTGCCACCCTCACAAAGCCTTGAAACCTTGGCTTGATTTGCTCTTGTTCTGGATCAGAGAAGTGCAAAGCCAACATCCAGAATGAGCCCAAGTCCTGGCAATACTCTGGGCAATTCAGTAGAGAGTAAGAATGTGCTGTGCAGCCTGCTCTCAGGGGTCATCTTCTGGACAGTTAAAGAGTTCAGTAAGGGTTTTGCTCTGAGACCATGCTTCATTAATCCATAATGTGATGGCAGTATGGGGACAAGTCTGTCTGCTGCCCCATTCTTCACCCTTCCTCCCATGCACATACTGCCAGCAAAGAGCAGCCTGGAGGCAATGGCAGTGTATTACATTTTTCTGAGCAAACCTACCACTGGCAGGCTTGTTTTGGTGAAAAAGTAAGAATAATCCAGATGTTAGCTTAACACAGGGCTAGCCTGAAAAGAACCCAATGTCTTTATGACCAATTATGGTCAAAGAAGTTTTTGTTTTGATAATAGTGGGTTTGACAATATCTGTCTTCAGAAGGAGGATGTAATGTTTCCTATATGACATATCTTCTGTATTGTGTCTTGTTTTCCTGTGTTCTCTCTTTTCCAGCTTCTATTTACCTCTCAAATCTTTTCTTGGGTGATATCCCATTTTTGTTCCATTGCTTTTTGTTCTTAGAATAGCAAATCATTTCTATTATGTGTTGAAAAAATGTTGGGTATATGGATGCTCTGTCTGCCTCCTGTCCTAAGTAGCTCACAAATTAATTTACCAATCTGACAGAATTGGGACTAAAATAGAAAAGATTTTTTTAAATAAAAAAAAAATCTATTAAAGAAACCTTACATGTTTGTCACTAGAGTTTTTCTTGTTCAACATATCTAGCTCTCTTCATGGCTCATCAAGAATTTTAATTTATGTGCCAGACATAAATTTGAATGTAGTTTTTTCTTTGTTCTCCATCCTAGGTATTATATATTCATCTAGGCTACATCTACCCAGTGTTAGGTTAGGAAAGAGGGTCAGCTCACCTAGATATTCTGGAGTCTAAAAGTCAAATATGCCCAACTCCTGCCATCTGAAGGCATCTCTACTGTGCCCACAGGAGGTGCTGCAGGTCTGGTGGGGCTGCTGAACAATGTCTATCAGCTGGCAGGAGCTGGTTGCTGAGAATGGCATGACAAAGAGCAGAGGCTGTGCCCAGCAGTCACTGTGTGTTTAGCTAGCAAAGCATGTCACTGAAGTTCTGTCTCTGCAAGATACATTCCAGGTAATAAGACACTTTCCAGGCAATGGATTAAAATCTCCATGTTGCAGGATGCCTTTCAAAGTTCATAGGTACTTTTTCCTTGGAAAATAACTTGTTTTTTCTCTACGTTACAAGCTCCTCAGAATGGGTAGCCTTTTACCACTGCAAAGTATCAGAGCAAATACAGAGTTTACCTGAGCAGAGAAAGGGGCTCTGCATAGGAAAGCTGTGTATGCCATCCTGCCTGTGCTTATGGTGGAGCTCTCTGGAGCACCTCTATGCCCTTACATCTGGGTCCAGTTGCACTTACCCAGCGTGGTCTGATCTGGGTGGGGATCCTTCTCTCTGCACAGCTCAAATGATTGATGCTAATTCCAGTACAAATATCTCAGTAAAAATAATGGTTTGAAAACCAGTAAAGGTGAATATGTACTTGTGACAATATTCAAGGTGAATATATACTTGTGACAATATTCATTCAGGCAGGGGAGTTGGACTAGATGATCTTCTAGGTCCCTCCCAACCCCTAATATCTATGGTTCTATGATTCTATGATTCATTCTGCATGGAGCAGGTTCATGTGGATGGGGGCTGTTAGTTCTTTTCCATCTGAGAACCTGAACTAGTCAAACTAAGCTGCAATGAGGCTTTTTGGTGCTCAGGCAGCATTTCTTACCATTGTCCCAGGGTCCTGTCCTGACTTTCTCCCAGCATGGCAAGACTTTCCCTGGCATGTTCTCCCTTTTGAATAGCTGGCAACTTCTTCCAGATGTTTCTGAACACCTGATCACTGGTAGCTCAGGCGACTCGGGCATATTTGTACCCACGTGGCATCCTTTTCCTACT
The DNA here is from genome assembly GCA_013401355.1 of Ceyx cyanopectus. Taxonomy (NCBI): domain Eukaryota; kingdom Metazoa; phylum Chordata; class Aves; order Coraciiformes; family Alcedinidae; genus Ceyx; species Ceyx cyanopectus. The sequence continues at coordinate 98,033 of VYZU01006918.1, read as the reverse complement.
GCTTTTATTGACCACTTCTATATAAAGAACATATTTGTAGGAATAAAGTTTCATTTCTGAATAATTACATACATGAAAATGAAGTGAGTAATTGAATTCCAGTGACTAATTCAGGCAGCTGTAATATGTGAATCGATAATCTGCCAGAGTGTTATATGATCTTCTGCTTGATTCCTGAGAGGAAGTGCCTTACAAGCACTGCTACATAAAGTTGTCTCTAAACACAGACACCATCCATCGTAAATGTTTAATGTCCAATCATGAATTACAGCACCTGTTTTAAGTGATCAGCTACTAAAGGATATATATAAAAAATAAAAAAAAAAAGAAAAAGAAAAAAAAAGAAGAAAAAAAAAAGAGGACGGAAATAAGGGTTTCTTTCAGGGAAGATTATTTCCTGCTGTTGAATTTCTACATCTCAATAAAATGCCAAATTCAGTCTTTGTTCTTGTAACATCTACTGTGCATATATGTGATACTGAAACAAAGATCTTAGCATGGAATTTCAGTTACAACACCAAATATTTCAACCTCATTTTGCATGCACAGTAACTTAAAGCCTTGGCTATCTGTATACATATGATACACTACAAAACAGAGCCCACAAACCTTTACTCACTTCCTCAATGGCTTTTTCATCACACTGCTCTACTATTACAATTGGTTTTAGCATTCTTGATAATTTGTAAAATGACATTTTTATTTAACACACCCATATTCACCTGAAAAATTATAGTCCGTGGATCCTCTATGAAAAAAACCCTTCTGACCAGGATACTTCCTCCAGAGTTAAGTGACATACAATGAATGATGAAGAGTCAGCAATAAGTAGTAGAAGTTGGTGCCTTACTGAAATTAAGTCAAACACAGAGGAAAGTAATAATAATAGGATATAACAGAGAAGGGGGGAGGGAACCTCACAGACTGTTTCGGAATGATTCACGTACAGAAAAATGGAGGAAAATTCACACTAGATCTGTTTCTCAGGGAGTTTGCTCCAAATTTCACTGGCAAGAGTGAAGAGGCAGACTTCAGAAATATGAAGCAATGAGAAAGGCATTAAAAAGAAAAAGTGGAGTGAGGGGAAGAACTTCATGCCACTTTTTCCTTCTGGCCTTTATACTCTACACACATTTTCCTTACCCTTACTCATAGTCCTTCGTCTGGGGGAAATGTTGGGATTGGGAAGTGATCCATGAGAATGAAGCAGCTTGAAAAGCATTATATTAGTCTGTGGAATAAGTAATACTTCCACCAAGTGAAGTAATGGAAACCACTTCACCCAAGTAATTTAAAATTGGATTGAATAAGGCACTGGAGATTATGCTGAAGGGAACAATTCTTCATTGGCAGGAGTATGGACAAGATGACTTAATAGATCTAGTGTCCCTGTGCCAAATCCTGAGATCCGGGTCCAGTTTTTATTACTCTATCATTACTGAAGCTGAACTCCCATTCACGTTATTGGGAGCTAACCCTCACACAAGGAAAAAAATAATCACGAGCTTCAGGATTTATGCATAAAACCATTAAAAAAAACTACTTCTGTATCATTTAAAAACTTGCTACTGAATATTTATAAAGTCTCAGTGCAAAAGTTGTGGATCTATACAGAGAACTCCTTAATTATACCTAGAGCCTGCCCAGAAAAGTTACACAGAGTTTATCTAGTTTAATTAAGTCTTGCCAGAACCATTGAAAACCCTATAGAATGACACAGAATTAGTGTTGAGGCTGGAATAGACCTTTGAAATCATCAAGTCCAGCCTAAGCCCTGACACCACAACACCAGCTAGACCATGGCACTAAGCACCACATCTAATCTTTCCTTAAACACCACTAGGGATGGTGACACAAGTAGTTGGCTAGATGAGGGGAGGGCAGTGGATGTGCTATTTCTTCGCTTCAGCAAGGCTTTGGATACTGTCTCCCATGGGATCCTCACAGCCAAGCTTAAGAAGTGCAGATTGGGTGCACCAAGGTGCTGAAGGGCACCAAGATGCTGCAGGGAGTGGAGATCTCCCTGCTGAGGAGAGGCTGAGAGAGCTGGGGCTCTTTAGCCTGGAGAAGAGGAGACTGAGGGAGGAGCTCAGCAGTGTCTGTCAAGATGTTCAGGGCAGTGTAGGGAGGATGGAGCCAGACTCTGCTCAGTGCCATCCAGTGCCAGGACAAGAGGCAATGGGAGTCAGTTGGAGCACAAGAGGTTTGGGGGAAACACAAGGAAGAACTTGTTCCCAGTGAGGGTGCCAGAGCCTGGCAGGGGCTGCCCAGGGAGGTTGTGGAGTCTCCTGCTCTGGAGACATTCCAGCCCCCCCTGGATCTGTTCCTGGGTGACTTGGTCTAGGTGCCCCTGCTCTGGCAGGGGGGTTGGACTAGATGATCTTTCTAAGTCCCTTCCAACCCCTAACATTCTAGGATTCTTTTATTTTCTTATCTTTTCTTCTCTATTTCCACCTTTTTTTTGTTTTGTTTTTTTTTTTCTTTTTTGTCTTTTTTCTTTTCTTTTGCTTTCTTTTCATCTACATAAAGGCTGTAGTAAAGCTGGCATATTGTCTATAAAAATGTCACTAAATAAAAATGAAACTCATTAGTGAGCCCATACAGATAGAGGGGAAAGAAAAGCCCTGTTGCAGCAGCTGGGAAAGAGGTGATGACAGGGAATTAACCTTGGAGGCTCTGTAGCTGGCCCCTGGGTGTGCAGACAGGATGACGTGCAGCCTGATGCTCTTGTCCAGATGAAGATGTGAGAGGTCCCCTCTTGGAGAAGGCAAGGCTTAGCTGGTGCAGGCAGCTCTGCAGCTCCTAGCCACACAGGTCAAGGAAGTTTCCAAGGTTAAATGAAAACAGATAGACCTGTGAAGCCTGAGCAGCCAGTGGGACTCAGGCACTGGCTCCTCCCTTGTATGCCTCTGAGACTGAGCACACGTTTCCTCCACAGTCCTGCGTGTTGCCCAGCAGGGCAAGGCATTACAGCTGCAGTGTAGCAGGAGAAAGGCACAGTGCATCCTGACATGTTCCAAGCTCAGTGGATGCTGATCCACAGCTGCAACTTAGCCTCAGCTGAGCTACATTTGCCCACGTGGGACACAGTTTCCCACTTACACAAATTCATTTTGCTGCTGGACGCATGAAAAAAGTGTCATGTCAGAGACAAAAACACACTGAAGAGGCTGAGGAGAAAATGCAAGTGGGCTGACACTGCTGCTCTGACAGAACAAGCATCAGGCAGACAACACTGACTGCAGATTTTGAGCAGCATGAGGGCTGTTTTGACTTTCACCACCACTAAGCAGGAGTGGATGCCCAGGGCACAGAAGCTGTGCAGAGCTAAGATGCTGTTAATGTCATCTTATTGCATCAATGCCTCACAAAGACCAAAGCCTGTATCAGCTCTCCACTGACAAGAACAACAAGAGTAATGCTTCCTAGAATACTTAAGAGTCTGTGCAATGATCAGAACTGCTGCTACTGTCCTCTCTAGCTTCATGGAGATGCACCTGACTGCTTGCACCAGCACTATTTTAAAGACAAAAAAGGTTTTTCTGCTTCTTTGGGTATGGAAGGCATCACTTCCACAGTATGCTTCATCTGGAAGTGTATTTAAGTAAACTCAAGAGAGCATATTCTGTACAGGCAATACGAAATCACGTGTGATTTTTTCATTGTTATTTCAATAGACAGGACTTGAATAATGTCAGGGTTTATGGCTTTTATTTTATTTGGAGGGGCTAGTTTTCAAGGGAAGCAGGAAGCAGCCCTTGGACACAGTAAGTCACAATGTATAAATAGCTCTACTGAGAGTACAACAAAGGTTCTTTTGTGCTTTTTCACCAGCACAGCCAATCATATATGCGACTCAGTAACACAGAAATACCTCATCCCTACTTATCACACCTCTGCCTTATAAAATATTACTGACATCCATTTAGAATTTCTACCAAAAGAACTTTTTTTTTTCTAAGCGTTGCTCAGAAGTCATACAAAAGTTGAAATTCTTTTCTTTAATAATTGTAGAGGAATTAAAGAAATTTGCTGTTGTCTGATTACCAACTAGAGCATACGGTTAATTCATCTTGAATTGGAACACTTTCGTGAAAATATGCTTCTCCATCTGGTTTCATATTTATATCTGCAAGGTGAATGCAGTGACAGGATTTTTTCAAATTAGACTATACATTTTTTTTTGTTAAATCAAAACCAGTAGAGTTCTTACTTAGCAAGCATTCTGGACCTCATTTTAACTCATTTGAAGGAGGTCTGAAGTTTATTGGATTTTAAATACATCCTTTTCTCCATCAAGGACCTTTTAAAGGATAGCTTAATCTGTCTAATTTACATTCAGGAATTTCATTTTACATGCCAGCCTCTGGGACAGTCAAATGCCTTCAGCTTTTCATTCTTATCAAACAGAACAGAGTGATCATATATAACCAGTAGGATGTATTTTTTTTTATTATTTTTCTCCAAATGTCATTTTCAAATCCAATTTAGGTCATCTAGGATGCCAATTTTGTAGAGTTAAGAAGTTAGATGGGTTTTCCAAAGAAAGATTATCAGTAGTAAGTATAAACATATGTCAGCTCACTAACTCTAAAAATATCCAGCACATCAGACTTCATTCCCTTCTACATTTTCCAATAATCCAGTAGGTCCTACTCGAGGCTTTGCAAGGTCCTGATACAAAGACTCCCCAAACCAGTGGAAATCTTTTGCTTTCCTAGTGGGGGTTTTTACTGAGGCTAACTGCAATACATCTGAACATTTTATTGAGTGGACTTGATTACACCTTGAGATTTGGGCCAGATAAGGGCCCCTTGCAGCCTATTCCAGCCACTGGTTAGAGCAGCTTCCAGTGAAATATTCTCCAGCTGCTCTGCTCCATAACTTAGAGTTATTATGTCCCACTTACAACCAGAGACAGAAGTTAAATTTGCCTATTGTCAGGCAATCCACCCCTCTTTCCCCTCTCTCCTGAAAATGCTCCATTTTACCCAGCTAATCAAAGAAGATGAAGAAGATTTTCCCTTTTATTTTTTTTTTTAGAATCAATGCAGCTTCTACACAAGGTGTTGATTTGCATTTCTTAATCATGAATTATTTCCCAGTGTTACGACAGAACTTAGGCAGGTTGGTTTTTTTTCCCTCCTTTTCTACTTTCAGGAAGAAAGGTTCTTTTATTACCAGCTTTAGAAGCAACCAAATCTAAATCAATGCTAATCCCTAAAGTCAAGTAAATTCTAACTACTGCTTAGAAGTAGTACTAACGTTACCAATTACTTTCTTCCTCTGCTTAGTGTGATGCAAATTGATACAGACCAGTGGAAGTGGGTTTGATTTTCCTGTGCAAATGAATTAGATGGCACATCAAAACTCAGTAATATACCCAACTTGAATTATGTGCTAAGTACCTGATTCCTTGTATCCACAGAATATTTAAAGATTAATAAAGTATTCATATATTTCTTAGTGAAAAAAAGTGAGTCTGTCTTTAGTGGAGCTTTGTACTCCAGTGAGGGTAGATGGGGATTCTGCCAAATTCAGTACACAACTCTCATTTATGATGATAAAGAAAAACCATTTAGAAGACTACACCACTTATTTTAAATTCAGGGATAGCATAATTAATAAAACATGTAAGAGCACTTCTCAGCAGCATTTCACAAGAAGGGAGCACAACCTTCAGTCTTAAACACATCCAGATCCAAACATTCACAAGCTTTTTAACAACCACTTTGGTGCTCTTACAGGAAAATGTGAATAATAACTCAGAGGGCTAAGCCTGCCCCACTAGCACAGACCTATGTGACAGGCACCTCAGATCAGGCTCTTCCCTAGGACAACCAAGAGAAGGGAGCATCTGGTCATGAGTCAGGTCAGAGAGACTTGGAGACTTGAGTGTGATCTAGGGTAAGCAGTGTCTAATTCCTGGCTGTGTTTCCAGCAGCTATCATTTAGAAGGTTCATTTCACCTCTATCAGAAGAGAAATTAAATAAAAAAAATAAAAAAAAATCACTCCAGTATCCCACTATATCCACACTTCCACCAGCAAGTAAGATTCATTTTACATTCACACTTGAATTATTGTTATAGAGCCAATGAAAACAATACATGAAGCCCTTATTGAAGAGCAGTTTTAATTTGACAGCCTTTCTGAAGCATCTGGGGAAATCTGTGTCTATGAATGAAGCATAAATTCTGCTGTTGTTTTCTCCAGCACTGCAAAAGGAGAACTTCCAAGTGTTGTTCACAGCAGGAAATGCTTTCAGCCTATTTCTACCCACATCCAATAATTCTTAAGTTAATATCTGGCGGGCCCCTCCAAGAATTTCAAAATAATCTGCTTTCTGTGGGGATCTCGTAAGGACTGTATGACCTACAAACATTGGCAGCACGACTTCTACCATCTCACAAATGTGTGTTTACATGCCAGTTTTATTTACTAGAACAGTGATGCAAGTTGTGCTTAGAAAAAAAAAAAATAGTATACACTGATTAAAAGACACTTTTCTATTTTAATGCATTTTTACTCTTTCTTTGCAAAAGGAAAAATCCCACCCAGATCCCTCAAAACCCTACTCCATTCATTCTCAAATTCTGCACTCATGAAGCATTAATCAGAGTTATAATACAGGAATTCAACTTGCTTACCTTTCATAAGTAAGCTTCATCCTAGCTCTTCATCAAATTATTTACTATACAACACCAGAATTCAAATATCTTTGTATTTGCAAACATTTTATATGCCATAATACTGAAAGTGCTGCTTATAGAGCATCAGAGTCCAGTCATTCTATTAATAGCTAATAAGGGATATCCAGAAATGAATATGAAAAGCATAAAATCTCATTTAAGATCAAGAAATACACATCCTGCCAAAAAAAAAATCTATTTGACATTATAAAGTGTATTAGGAAAGAAAATTAGATCATTTCTAAAGTGTCTGGTTTAGTTTTTTTAATAAAGATAATTTTTTTTATTAACTTTTTTAAAGTGCAAAGAAATAGCAACAAAAAGATGTAAAGTAAAAAATAGGGCATTAAAATCTCATTGTGGTGTAGACTAATTTGGATTATTACGTGAAAAATGAATTTTCAAGCTACTGTCCTTTACATTTTGACATTGGCTTCAGGATTCTGCATTTCAGAGGCAGACAATACCCACTCCATTAGAAAAATATTAACTTACATCTTCTTTATTAAAAAACAATGAGAAGTAGAAAGCTTTAGCTCACAGCTATGTCTGTTCTAACTGCACTGGCACCATTTGTGTTTCACTGCATCGATGCTGGGAGCCTTGAAAGGTCAGAGATTTCAGGAGCTCCTTACAGATTGTGTTCTTCTTTCCAGCTACTTGATCATGGTGCTTTTAAATGTTCACCAAATAGACCTGGGTTTGCTTTTTTCAAATTCCATTGTTTAGGAAAAAAAGTCAACTTCTTTCAGTTCTTAGTCACAAAAGTCCAATTTCTGACTGTCTGTGCTATCCTTATTTGTTCCATTTCTGAGTGGCTATTTGAGTCAGCCCAGGCAGCCACCACTCCCAGTTGCTGGGCCTCAGCCAGGTCTCTCAGGCCCATTCACAATTCCAGCACTAACTTTCCATAATTATTTTATTTCCTTAATCTTCCCAATAGCTGGTTCAGCCCCAGTTGGGCCTCATTCCTCTCCAAGTTCAATAAGACAGTCTCTTACTCCCTCTGCTCTCCTGTCTCCTCCAATTTTGATTTCTGCTGGCAGCCTCACAGTATCTCCTCTTCTCTCTCTTACACACACACACGTGCACACACACAGTGCATGGGAAATGGCACGAGCATTTGGAGACCAACAGTGATCAAACTGCAATTTGCCACACCTAGAAGTGAAGGGAATGAAACACAAGAAGAAAAGAAATAGAGTACATGGGAGAAACGAGGACCACAAAATTTTAAATAAAGAAAATGGAAGAAAAAAAAATTTAAATATAGCAGTAGAATAACAGTGAAATAAAAAATAAATTAGACATATAGATAAGGATAAGAAAAAAGAATTTAAGATAAATTGAATATTAACAGAAAAAGTAAAAATGGAAAAAAACTTCAGTCCCCAAAAAACCCACCAAAGCTGTGATATTTACCTATCTGCCCAAAATATCTTCCTCTAGCAGTGTTATCACACAGTATTCTCAAAGTTGAAAATGTTAAATGCTGGAGCTTTTCCCTGGTTTCTTCTACAGCACATGAACCTGGTGTGCACTGCACATCACTATGCAAGTGTGATGCTGCAGGATACACCCTGCTGCAGCACCTGCCTGTCTAGAGTAGGTAATTTAATATAAATATATATTATATTATTATATTATACAAATTATATATTTAATATTAAATATAAATATTTAATTAATTGATAATTCAAGCTGATTTAATATTTATATTTAATTATTTAATAATCTAAAGCTGATTTAAATCTATGGCTATGTCTAACCTGTGGAATCCAGGCATGCCTCCCAGCTCTTCCAGACACTCCTATGTGTGTGTGTGTGTGTGTGAGTGATGTCTGCAGCAGGCTGAAGCAGAGCTTTGGCTCAGGAGCATTATTTAGTGAGCTGCACCTCGTACAAATGCTGCCCAGTAACAGTTTTGCTGCAAAGAGCACAGCTTGCCTCAGACTTGAAAGCAGAAATCAGCTCGTTTTTAGAAGAAATTAGCAGTTTGTGCCATATTTAGGAAGAGAAAATAAGCATCCAGCAGGGGAAATCTGGTAACAGAGGTAAACAAAAGCCCTGAGAATGCTCGGGTTTGGTGAAAGCAACCACAGCATTCGTGTGGCCACGTGGCCACGCACCGTGCTGCAAATGTGCTCCTAGGTGTCAGCAGTTCATGCTTGGCCATCTGCATTTTGTCAACAATAGCAATTCACTTTTTAATGAATGTTTAAAGTCTCAAATCCCCCAGGAGTAACAGCTCTAGAGAGCATCAGCTATTGCTGAAAGAATAGGGATTCTAGGAATAAACAGAATATTGTGGCATGGCAAACGGGAACCGGTGACCTCATTATTCTGGAAAATGTCTCCTTTTGAAGCACAAGGAACTCTGACAATTGTACAGGGTTAGCCTTGAACAATGGAGTTTCACAGAGATAGACTGAAAGCAAAATTGAGCCCCCTGTGTACTTCTGGCAGTTCTTTATGATGTGCCATATATTATCATGTTGTGTTGCTTTTTGCTTTATCGTTGTTGCATCTTTATTAAAGGTGGGCCAGAAATAAAACCCAGATGTAAACATACCTGTGCTTCCAAGGCTCTTGGCTTTAGCTAAGAATGCAGCAGCTGAAAGCCATCCTCAGCACATTTTGTTCTAGAAAGTTTATATTCTTCTCTTCAAACCAAACAAAACAAAAACAAACCAAAAACCCCGAGGAAAACATTTAAAATAGCAAATAAAAGCTCACTGTTGTAAAATGATTATGTATTACATTGTTTGCTTCAGTTTAAAGGAATCTGGTCGTGCATGCAGGTATGGGGAGTAACTGGCTTTGAAGAGAACTGGAGGAGGAGAGCAATTTAGCTCTGCAGTCTGCAGAAGGCTAAGAACACAGGACACATTCTTGTCCTAAAGTCAAGGGATTTCCTTTGTTTAGGCTTCTTAGGAGGACTGCAGATTGGTGTCTTGCAGTCAGACACTGAGGTCTGCACTGGATTATGGAGTTGTGGGACACAAAACCATATAAAGCAAGAGATGTCATTATTCCAATGACAATGGAGGAGAGAAATATCCTCTGCTGACAGGCCTGCTCACTCACAAGCCCACTGGTGTCAACGTTCATATCAACAGAGACAGACTGGCTTAGCAAAGAGCCTGTTACATCTGGTTAAATGGAAGTCCAAGAGCTAAAGGGGAGCAAAGGAGTGTATGTCAATATTTGCCCTGCTGAGGAACAGCAGACACGTACTGGAGCTGAAGGATCCCATATATAAAGACGTAAGAAACCACATGGATTATTTCAGCTCTGTGCCCCAGCTGCAAAGCATTATTTGAAGTTATAAGGTTATAATAGTTGCACAGCTGTGGGAAGGTGAGGGTCATCCATTTTACATACATATTCAAATTAAGAATGCAGGGCTGCTGGCACACAGCAACAGCAATGCTACTCGAAGGTAGGAATGTAAGAAGGACAGGCAAAAATCTCATTTTGTTGTTGCTTTTGGAGATGTGTGTGAACCTTCTCACTCCTCTCTAGGTTGTGCATAGTTAGGCCTGAAGATGGAAAACCATGAAAAATCCTGGGCACTTAAAGTACAGATTTCAGAAAATTCAGGAATCTAAGTCAAGAAAGGTCTAAAAAGTTCTGATTACAGTTCAACCAGGATGTGCCTAAATGTCCCAAGTGCTTCCTTTTCCAATATTCAAATATGTTTCTTTAATCACATATTTGTTCATGTGGCCCTGACTACCCCTTAAACCCCATCTGGATCAAGAAACTCTATGTTTTCCAGATATGACTGTGCCTGCACAGCAATGCACAGGTCATATGTACCTCAGCAACCTCTTAATGAGCCAGTCTGTGTACCAGAAGCTCATAATTTATCAGTCCTTCCTGCCTATTTCATCCTCTTGATATGTCTTCATGACCTTCCACTAGGTGAAAGAAAACCAAAATTGCTGAGGTTGGAAAGGGCCTCGAGGATCATCTGCTGTGAACCCTGCTCAAAGCAAGGTCAGTTAGAGCAGCTTGCTGAGGATCATGAGCTGCTGCATTCTGAAATATCTCCACGTACAGATTTCACAAACTTTCTGGGCATCCTGCTGTAGTGCTTGACTACCCTGACCACAGTGAAAGAGCTTTTCCTTAGGTTTAAATGGAATTTCCTCCCTTTGAGTTTATGGATTGCCTCCTGTGCTGCTGGGGCTCAGGCTCAGAAAGCTCAGGTTCTGCTCTAGGCACAGTTCCCAGCTCCAGACCTGCAGGCAGTCATTGGTCTGATGCCAGAAGTTAGACACTTGCAGCCTTCCCCATCAGGGGATCTCTGTGACAGCAGAGCCACCACCCACCTCTCCCTTTATACAGCTGGAGTGAAGGCTCTTGCAGCTCCAATGTCTTGGAGAAGATCTCATCAAGCTCCTTTTCTTGTCTGTGATGCTGTGGAATCTGCAGACCTCCTCCTGCAGCTCTTTAACTGGAGGCACAGACCTTCTACCAGCACACACCTCCTGCAAGCTGTAATGCACACTACACATTTAAATCCTCTTTACTTTCCAAAACTGCTGACAAAACAAGCCATGGTCTCTGCTAGCTTCCAAGCCATGCCCAGCCACTCTTTGGGAGATCAGTCATTTTCTCAGGACAAAAACTTGCAGGTGACTATCCCAACAGTTTAGCAGTAGAGACATCTCAATCAGATACTCATGATATTTTTAACTATTTAATTTTCATGTAAAGCCAATACCTTAGGAATCTGCTAAATCTAATATTGATTTTACACTTAGAAAGAAGAAATGAATACAAAATATTAATTGCATTGGGAAATGGGCTTGAAGACATATTTTTGATTTTTTTTCCAAAAATAAAACATCTGTAATAGGGCCATTTGTCTATCTTCTGTCTGTTCAACCTTCATCTCAGTTCTTCTCAAAAGCTTTCAAGGAACTAAGTGAACACAGAATGCAAATTGAAGGAGCCACACTAGCTCAATATCCAAAAATATGAAATCTGTACATCTTAAGTCATTATATAAGATGTGATCCTCTCTCAAAAGCTTCATTTCAAACGACAGTGCTGTTACTTGGTGTAATGAGCAGAAAAGGAAGAGTTGGTGAAAGAACTTAGATCTGCTCCATTTAATTCACAAAATAGAAGTTAATCTTGAAACAGATTGAAATGTAATTGGTAACTAACATATATTAAAGGATATCTGAATAATTTTAGACTAGCTTGCTCAGATATTCTTTTGTCTTTGTTCAGTTGCAGTAATCTAATTCCCCTTTAACCTCTATTTTAGTTAACTCTGATTTTCTGGATAAATCTTAAAAGATGGGAGGCTTTCAAGGATGTCACCCCTAACCTTTCACTGATATATATAAAGTCTCCAGATTCAGCAAGTTAAGTGAAAGATATATTTATATAGGGAGATACCTGGAAACAGCAGAAAACAATGCCCAAGGACACAGTAAGTTCTAACCCTAGGCAAAGTCAAATGGATCTAGAGACTCCTTGAATCTAATGCAGTGTTGAACAACCACCTAAAGGTCATCAAAACAAGCCAGAAGTCTTTAGAGGAAACAGTCCCAAGGGTGTAGGCTTGAGAAGAAATGTGGAACATTGTCCTGCAACCCTGTGCATTGTCCTACAGGCAACCCAGACAGCCCTGAGATTTCTACTTCCAAACCAAATGCTTTTGGCTACAGAGGTGAGCTCAGACACTTCCATTTTTCTCTTTGGGTATTAAATAATACTCTTCTTTGTTTTAAATAATAACCACTGAAGCACTGTGAGGAAGAGACTACCCATGTGTTCTGTGACTGTAGCATTTGCCTCTTCTGAAAGCAGAGGGCAAACCTTGCTTCAGTGAATATCTTTATTCATCCAAATAACCTCACAGTAGCCTGAGGTTAGACCATGCATATCTGATATGCTACAGACATGACAATGTACTGGAATTGTTTCAGATCCATTTCAGTGAAGGAAAAATGTGTAGAATAGTTTCTATATGAAGAAGGTTGAGCAGACTGGGACTGTTCTGCTTGGAGAGCAGCCCAAGGAAGTGGTAATAAAGGTCTATAAAATACTGAATGACATGAAGGTGGTGGATAGAAATAACAGTTCATGGGCTCTTCCCATACAAAAACTCCAGATTATCAAATAAATGTAGTGGTTGGTAAACCCAGAGTAGATTCTTCATGCAAAAAACTTCATGCAAGCTCTGTGAATCCTTTAAACAGGGTACTGCAGGTGCTGTGATTTTATACTGTGCAAAAAGCGATTAGAAATATTAACAGTAAAGAATTATCAAAGACTACTGATTTCAGAGTTAAATGGCACATGCCTGACTCCAGTTTGCATTGGGACAGACAATTTCAGTTTATATCTGGCCTTAAGCAGAAGCCTTCCTTAATCTTGTGCTGCTGAGCACTGCCAGCCAGGCTGCTGGGCTGGAGGCCTCGGAGGTGTCTGATGTGGTCATTCTCATGCTCCTAAATCCCTGACCAGAATGGAACACAACTGCACTCTGCAATGAGGCTGCTTCCAGAGAGACAAGCTGAAGCTACCACACAGCTCTGGGATTTTCAGCAGAACCACCACCCTGCAGTTCCAAAACTCCTTCTGCAACTTGCTTGTATATTCCTAGCATTATCTGATTAAAAGAACAATAAAAAACACTTTGCTTAGCAAGTTCCAAACGGGTCTTCTGTTATCCAAACAAAAGCTCCACACTTTCCTGTGGTTCCCCTGCCAGAACCACAAAAGACATTGGCATGTTCCGCAGGCTCAGGCACCACTAAAATCCAACACATATCTAAAGAAGACTGATTGCCTGTCCTTACTGCAATGATTTTTAAGGCTCAGTGCTCCACAGGAAAGAGATAGAAGACAGCCAGGAAAGACATTGTGAAAACACACTGTGAGCATATAAATCACCAGTGCAAGTCAGACAGAGAAGCTTGGAAGATGACTCCTATTTGGAAGATTAACTACACTGTACATGCTAAGGCAGAGCAAGCAAATCTTTTGATATAGAAAACATGCAGAATACTGTGGGGACAAGAGAGGAATCATCCTTCTGTCCCCAGTGAAAACATTGGCTTTATTGAGCCAGGAACTGAAAAGGGTTTTTTTCACTATGCTGAAATACAACCTGCAGTCCATAGCTGAGAGGAGGACTGGGGCACTTGCCTGCAATGATTCAATCCAGTACAGAAAAAAATACACATTCTTACCATTATTTTCTAACATGAAATAATTTGTCATGGGTTAGGGTCAGGGCAGACCCCAGACCCATAACAGCCACTCTCTTTTAACCCCCCTCCCTCCCCAAAGGGGAAGAGAAAGGGAGTAAGGGAGAGAGACTTGTGATTAGAAATCTAGAACAGCTATAATGAAAAAGAAAATAATAATAAATTAAATATATACATATATGTACAAAACTGGACCCAAACCCAACCCTTCTGATGGTGATTATGTCACCATCGCTGGTGCTGTGGAGTTGGCACAGGGAGAGTCCCAGACTGGGCCCAGCAGCAGCCAGGAGCTGTGTTCAGGAGCTGGATTCTGGCACTGGGTTCAGGAACACACCCATTGGGATCAAAGGCAGAATGGACAGAGTCCTCCTTGGTGCTCTGAGGGGGAGAAACCCCCAAGAGAGGAAGAATGACAACAAACAACACCCTGAGCCAAGAGCCCTGAGCTGAGAGCCTAGCTGGGCCTAGCCTAGAGACCCTCCAGATCCCAGAGCTTTCTCTACTGGCCATGATGTCTATGTAATTCCTTGTCACAAATCAGGAGCTCATTAAAAAAGTATGAAAAGAAGGCAAATATTCTGTCAGGATTCTTGAGAAAAGAAATGAAAAGCATTTTTGAAGTTTCACTGGTTTTGGTGCAGTATGTGCAAAGGCCACAGCTCGGAGCACTGGTAGTTCTGAAGTCTGTCAACTAAGTACCTAAAAGCTCCTGAATTTACTGAATTTTAGATCATGGGTTCAGTTCTCCACCTGTGCATGGATATTGCCTGCTTAGAAAGAAGCACAAAGTTGTGGTTGTGGGAGGGAGGTACAGAAAGTCATGCTACCTGACCAACAGGAAATTCAAAGTGCATCAATTGTAAGAGTCCCAAGAGCTGTTGAAAAGTAAGATAAGGTTCAGAAGGGGATTACTGTGTCCTAAATGTGATATTTTTATTGAGAGGGCAGTGCTTAAATTACATTTTTATGAGCCAGCGTGGCATACCATCACTTTTTCATTTTACTGGGAAGCTTGCTGGGACTTTTCTGGTTCACAGCTGCAGAATGGATTAATTTTATCCTCCCTTGAATGAGACCTTCAGTCCCACTGTAGCTTCTAATTTGGAAACAGTGTGCAAGACTACTACAAAACCAAAACTGTTACATCATCAGGCAGAGCAGAAGAGAAACAGAAGAAAAAAATGGATAAAATGCTAAGACTTTGCTTCAGCAAAAACATTTCTGTGTGCATTAGCCTTAAGCATCCCACTCAGTGAAGCAGTAAAGCATGTTATTGGGCTTAATTGAAGTTAATGGGATTTACACAGGTCCTGAAGGTAATCACATGCTTCACTGCTTCATTAAATCAGAGCACAAGTATTACAGGGCAAGGTTTATCCTCAGGGAATTCCACTGAAATAAAGGGTGATACAAACCTGTAAATCATTGGAAGGTATTTATTATTAAAATGCATGCACAACAATGTGCTAAGAGTGTGGTTTGCACGAGAGCTGAGGCTCAGAACAGCACTTTGTTTAACAAGGTATCTAAGACCCGTTTAAGTGTAAAATCAGAAGTCACTACAGTGAGGCCAAGGCAATGCAGCTGAGATCAATATTAAGCCCCAGAGAAGGGGATTTTCTGAAAATATGGGGGGAGGGGAAGAAAAATGGAGACCAGGTCCCCAGAGAACGTGATAAACGATGATGGGTTAGGCAATATAGTTCTGCTTCCAAAAGCCAGGCTTAATCTTCACTCAGGAGTAGACATTGTGCCACATATTTATTCTATCCCTCAGAGACAGTCCAAAGGATCAAAAGCATCACACAGATACTTAAAGGGAAAGGTCATATTCCCATTGAGGACTAATGACTATATCCGCTCCTGCAAGCACGGGGATTTCTGGTGAGAGAACTAAAAGTGCAATGTTTCCAGTGTTAACTCTGGCTGTTGGGTGTCTGCTGGCACATCAGTTCTTGAACCCTTCCCCTTCATGCCAAACTCCCCCCATGCTGGGAGTTTCTGACCCCCAGGATTCTCCTACAGCTTTTCCATACCTTTCAGCAGAGGGATTTCTTTAACGACACTGAGCTCTGTGATCAGCTCACCCGAAGCCACTGCAATGTCTCAAAACTACCAAAGCCTTTGTGGTTACAGAAGAATTGTAGAGAGCTGCTATAATTTAAGAGCAGGGATTTTTTTTCCACTGTAGTGGTTCAATGTGTGTTGTGTGCACACATGTGCTTCAGCACAGATGGAGATTCAAATGAATATCAGACCCTTTGGTGTGAGTTCAAATTTCCTGAAGGTGTTGGAATGTCTGTAAAACATCAGATGCCCTTTTGGTTGGTTTTTTATAAATATATTTTAATTCTCTGCTGATTTGACATTTCATGTTATTTAGGAAAAATGGGGGGGGGGGGGGGGGGGGGAATGACATATTGAAAAAAGTTATCATGGAAAAAAAAGAACAGGGAAAGGGAAGGAGACTTGCATGTCCCTGGCAGCTACCTGCCTTTCTTAAACAAAGCTACCTATGATTCTTCTACAACCACAAACAAGCCAGGTTTTCTTTGTGCTCTGTCCAGAAAGGAAGTTTAAAATATGTACATCGACTCCAAACCTATTAATCTTTTTTACAAGATTATTGAAGGGAGTAGAGAACCATTGTCATCTTTCTTAAAATATTTTTTAAAAAATAAAACCCTTTGGGAATATTTAAACTAAGGTTTAAGATCTTCTTTTTGCTTTCCTAACACATTTTCCTCCTAAAAAATAGTTACCTTATGACTGATTTACTTTTGTATGAATAATATCTGTTTCAGCAGGAAAGAAAAGGAACTCTTTCACAGCCTTCTGCATGTAAAGCCCTGCATGGCTGGGTTTATTTTCAGCATGTTAGTGTCAGCCCAGACCCACTGGAGAGGCTGTGCATCCTCAAAGGCTGAAGGGTTTGCTACATGAAAGAGTTTCTAAATGGACAGCAAGACACACACACACACACAAAAACCAAAAAAAAACAGAAATCTCTGAACCTTTAGTGTTTCCAAAATGGTTTCAATTGCATATTGAAATTAACATGAGGCAAAGTAGCAGAAAAAAATCAGAGTCAGGCCCCTAAACAAATGTCATCACTGCTTAGACATCAGTGAGGGTGTTAATTATTATCACAAAGTGAGAAAACCACAGAATTGTTGGACTAAACACACGTTTCATGTGGAGAAAGTAGTACAAACAAACCAAAAACATACATCATATTGCTGGGAGTGCAGAGAAGATCCATCTCTTTATTCAAGAAGCCTTAGGGATCTTCCTCCTGTACAAACTCTCTAACCTACTACAACACAACTTGCACCCCAAGGCTGTTAGAGCCTTCCACGTGCCTGCAGTTTGTTAACTCTCTCAGCTATGAGATTACAACTGGAATAATTCTAGGGCTGGTAAAAAGGGTCTGATAATATACTGTATTCTGTATAATTACTGTATTATGACACTAAGACCAGAGAACCAACCTTCTCCCGTGTGCTCCCATTTACAGCTTCCCATCACATCTTGACTTTTAAACTAAAGATATGTAATTATTCTGTCTGGCTCTGGGATGCAATTACAGGAGAGAGAGTGTATGCTCCACCCTAATGCTGACCCATGCACACAGTGAAAAAATATTCCCTTTTCAGTGCAACATGGCATAGGGAGTTCAAGTCATCCCAGAGAATGACAACTACCAGGCCACAGTAAGTAGTTTTTGAATGACCTGATAATTAAATATTTTATTATTTAGGTTATTCTTATTTAGGTTATTTTACTATTTAGGTTATTTTATTCAAAATCCTCTTTCCCCCCTCAATCTCAAGGTGATTTGTTAGCTGAAGCTGAATAAAAAACAACATATCCTAGTATGTATCTAATACAGGAACATTATCTAGCCATGCCACAAATATTCTGTTATCTATGCACCAAGATAGCAATAAAATTACTTATAATGTTGAGGGGAAAATGGAGATGAGGCAGTTCCCTGACCTGTACAGTCAGAATTAAGACAGGCCTCTTCCTGCACTCATCACTATGGCAATTTTTAGAGCATCTCCCTGCTCTATAGTGATGCCATATATGAAAAAAAAGCTGACAAACTTAGTTTATGTCTCTATTACCACATTTACCTGAACAGTCACACTGTCAGATCTTATTTTTGGACTGATAACCAGCAATATTTTCTAGATATGATCAAAGGTTTCAAGAGGCAAAACCTAGGGGGAGAGAAGGCAAGGGGAAATCTGCAAGTGCCTTGCAAAGGTGATAAATTGCACAAATTGAAGCTTCAAGTCAAGCTTACTGAACCCCTGAAAGTTGCTAATAACTGAGTCCTAAAAGTGGGGTACTGAATACAGTCAGGCAGCTCTGGGTAAAGTAACTTAGTTAATGAGGTCATTCAATATCAGCAATTGGAGCCAACTTACCTAGTTTAACTTAAACCAGGTTTAACGTGGTCTAGTTTATAACTGACCCAAAACAATTCCATTCCTATGTTTTCTAACTGATCTATGGATTAATTTTTTTCCATGTGTCATACTTAAAAATTTGGAAGCAAAGCCAGTGCTGCACAAACCCCACCTTTCCTCCATTGCCATCGTTTTAGAAAGTTTATTTAAAAGAACATAACCCAAATATGTGCTTTTCTATGAAACATACTTTTCAAGTTCATTTTGCCAGAGAAAATACTCATTTTCCAGAATGGCATATTTTATTTGCTACCAAAGAGGACTGAGTGTAACATAAAGCTAGTGGCTTCTTTAGAAGCAAAACAATTTGCCATGGTAGGTCTGGTATCCTTCTGCAGTATCAAATGAAGCCCTGCATTTTCAAAATGCTGCATAGGTATTTAACCACGTGCTGCCCATTAAAGTCAGCAACAGCCCTCATGGTTTATGAGGTCACCAGAAGTCCTTGATGGAATTACACCCCTGTCCTGTATGGCTTATTCTCTTGTATCACAGAGTCTGAACCAGAGCCTAAAAAGTCAACAAAAAATGTCTGCAGTCAGTTTGGCCAGGTTTGGATCAGGTATTTCCACTGGAAAGTTAGAACAAGAATGAAATAAATTCCTGGACAAAACAGCATGGCATGGCTCCTGTGTTGATACATCTTCCTCTATAGTAAGGAGGAAATAATGTCTTCCTGTGGCTGTGCTGGAAGCATCTGATGGAAAAGAGAAACACTGGGGAATATTCCTTGGAAAAACAAAAGGACATCCGGTGAGAATGCAATTACAAAGTCATTTTGTAAGTGTTCCTAACAGCCATCCTAGAACACACTAACATAATACACTTGAGAAATAAATAGGCTGGGCTCTTTGTGCATCATCATGTTAGAATTTGCTGTGCTGTGCATATCTGTCAGTCTTGTATTTACTGGAGTGAATCTTTTCATATCCATCACACACTAATAATATTCAACTTCCAAAAGTGAACCACTGCAGCCAGTTTGCACGTTGTTGTATTTTAAAACACTCAGTAGTTAATAAAAGACTATGGTCTATTGGCATATTGATTTTCATATTCTCTCTGTGGGAACATGATCTCGCTTTAGCAATAAAATTATCTGTTGATTGAAGACTTTCCAGCTCTTTGGGTTTCATGTAGTGTTCCTGGGGTTATATCACTAGCAGCACAATGACTTGTTAGAGCTTCCCAAATCTGTGTATGTAGGAGATAATAACTGTGTTCAGAGAGTAGGTGTTTGTTGTGTGATGATATTCAACATTAAAACATGGACTAGCCCATTTCTAGGAGTTCGAGTGCCTATCTAATAAGCTAATAATCAAAATTTCAGTATGGAATCACAGAACTATAGAGTGGTTTGTGTTGGAAGGGACCAAAGATTATCCAGTTCCAGCTCCCCTGCCAGGGGCTGGGACACCTCCCTCTGGACCAGGTTGCTCAAAGCCCCATTCAGTCTGGTCTTGGACACATCAGTGATGGAGAAGAAGATACAACTTCTCTGAGTCACCTGTTTGAGTGTCTCACCACCCTGAAAGTGAAGAACTTCCTCCTAACTTCCAATCTAAATCCACCCTCTCCCAGTCTGAAGACATTTCCCTTCATCCTATCACTACAAGCCCTTATAAGAAGTCCCTCCACACCTTCAATGTAGGTCTGCTTCAGATACTGGGAGGCAACCCCAGAGCCTTCTCTTCTCCAGGCTGAAAGAGCCCAGATCTCTCAGCCTGCCCTAGTAGGAGATGTTCCAGCCCTCTGGTCATGTTCATGGCCCTCCTCTGCACATGCTCCAACAGGTCCATGTCCTCTTGAGTTGGGGGCTCCAGAGCTGGACACAGTGCTCCAAGAGGGGTCTCATGAGAGCAGAACAGAGGGGCAGATTCACTTTCCTCAACCTGCTGGTCACACTTCTGAAGCAGCCCAGGAGACGGTTGGCTTTCTGGGCTGCACTTGCATGTTTTTGGCTCATGTTCAGCATTGAATCAACCAGCAGCCCCAAAACCTTTTCCTCAGGACTACTCTCAATCCATACTCTGCCCAGCCTGAATTTGTGCTCAGTCCTAAACTAGTTAAGACTTTATGGAGCAATCTGTGTGAACACATGCATAAAGAAATGCCTACCTTGCAAACAACAGCCTAGAAAAAACCAGACATGCTTATTGAAGACTTTCATAGAGTGAGTAAATAAATAATCTCTCTGAAAGAAGCAGCTAATTTGGAAGCATAACAGCAATAAGGATTAGCACCTGCTGTTTCCATAGGTGCATGGAATCTGGGTTTGATAAGGTTTCTGATGTCCAGGGCAATGTAACACGAGTGGGGTACCCTGGCCAGACAGAATAATAGACAGAGCAACAGTTATTTCACAGACAACCACAAGAGCAGATTAAAAAGGCTAGGGCTGTGCAGGTGGCATCATCCAAAGCCTGTTTCTAGAACTGAGAAAATAACTGACACACAGTGGAACAAATGGATGTGATCTTGGAGATCCCAGGGCTTAAAAATAGAAGAAAAAAATGGAATTACTTCTTCAGTTAAAAACAAATAAATAAATAAAAAGTCCACTCAGATATGATTTATTAGGAAGAAAAGTAGCTCATGCTTTCCTGTTAAGTTTTAATATGAATGTAGCATTTTGAACTCTTGGCCTACAATAGTTGTAGTGAGCTTTGATCCTCAGGACATTAACAGACGGGATGCAGAGGAGTGAATTGGGGTGAATTTAATAGCATCCAGAGACACAACAATTAACTCTTATTGTGCCTATTAGCAGCTAGGGGCTGAGAAAAAGGATTTGAAAAATAAAACCAGGAAGAGAGAAGAGGCATTTCTGAATACTGTTAGGTATATAAGTTGTTGGATAGAAAATTATTACATCCTTCCTTAATATGAGTCATGAAATCAAGGGCAAGTTAATCCTCTTTATTATCCACCAAAGAGTCTGAAAGGTCATAGCACACCAGTTACTGTTGCTGCTCATTTCTTGAGCTTTTCTCTTCTTACACTAGTGAACTTCCAGTAGACTCACCCTTTTCACAACATATGTATGAATAACAAGCCTCCTTATGAGTCAGAACAGCTACAGATTATCTCCAGCCTTGTTTGTAAACTTGACATAGCCATACCTAACAGAAAGCCTGTAGGCTGAGAGGTAAAATGAAATTATTCCACAAATGCCAGAGAGAAGTTCTTTACACCAAAAGAAGCTGCACTTCATTTTCCAAAGGCTAAGACATTAGCACAGGTGAGAACATCTTTTGAAGTGTAGAGTAGATATTAACCCACTTCACCAGAGCAAAAACTCAGAAGGATGTACTTCACATGATTATGTATTATAGGAAGGAAAGGGAAGGAAGGAAGGAAGGAAGGAAGGAAGGAAGGAAGGAAGGAAAAGGGAGAAATCTCCCCAGCCTTTCTCCAAATGCATACAATAGAAGCCATTGAGAAGGCTCTCAGCATTTTGCAGTACTGGACAGTAAATCAATGTAATCTGCATTTCTGCAGTAGCAGGAAACTTTCCAAATGATTGCTATAAATGGAGCACATGTTTTACGTATAGGTTACTATTTTTGGCAGTCCATCAAATCCCTTTGATCTGTAGACAGTGGGGTTTCATCCAGCCAGCAGGACAAGAATAAAAGGCCTGTAACTCTGCCTTGTGCCAAGATCCACTCAGAGCAGGAGTGGGGAGCCAGTGATGGTCACACAGCTCAGTGGCTTCTCCTGTGTTAGCCCGAGCCACAGCACAACTTAGATGAGCTTATGTAGTTCAAGCACACCCTAACTAATCCCATCTCTTTTCAGTCCCCAGGATGTTCCTGTTAAGACCCAAGAGCACTCTGTTCTGTTTCTGTGGTCTCTGCCTGTACCAGCATGGGCAGAAGAATGGGCATAAGAGCTTCTTTATACCTCCTTGTGCTGGCTGCACAGCCCCCTGTGCAGGGAGCATCCCCAGGGGCCAGTTAAACCAGTGCTCTGCAACACCTGCACAACACAAAGTGATGGAAACCAGCACACAGACTCTGGCCAGGGACTCCTCAAAATGGAAAAAGGCAGATGAAAAAACCAACCAACCACACTAAGGCAGGGGAAACCAGGCAACGCAGGAGGATTAGAAAGAAAAGAGGAGATCAAAAATGGATAAAATGGAGTAGATTGCTTCCTGACTGCAACTGCACTTCAAAAAAGATCCACTAAGCCCACGGTGCTGCTGTCCAAAATAGACAGTGTGTCAGTGTCCTCCCTCTCAGGATTGAGTCAGGATGGAGTCTCCCTTTCTCAACAGCTTGGGGAGTTTAAACTGGGCCTTAGCCTGTTACAGTCCCTTTAGAGAGGAGAGAGCAGCAAAGAGAAGTGTGTTCCTGCACGAGGACAATTCACCATGGGGCACGAGTGTTCAACAGCCATCACTGCATGGCTCTCCAATTCCAACCACAGGGAGAAACCAGTGTTGACAAAGAGAATTACAAATACCTAATTTGCCATATATATATATATACATATATAGGGTTTTTTTAACTCTGAAATTCCTTACACTGACGGCATATATATAAAATACATTTTCATTAGCCCGTCTCCAAAGCAGGCAAATCTCCAAACCCCTCTGCTGTTCTGAGTGACATATTTCAGGAATAACTACTCAGAAATAACTGCTGTAGATGTGTCTGGCTGCTGAACATGAAAGTATGGGTGCTGCTGACTGCCTGGCAGCTGGCCCAGCATTTAACCCTGCTGTTTTAAAATGTCGTAAAATAAGCACAATTTAATCTTTTGAAACCTTTTGGTCAGTGCCTGTGATTTCCGCAAAAAATGACTTCAAAGGGAAGACAGGCACCTTTGCTGATGCCTTTTTAAGCAGTCATGAGTTCCAAATTATTTTAGAAAAGGGAAGCAGAAACCTCAAAGTGTGTAACACCTCCTCAGGATTAGATGCTGAAGCGATATGTAAACGGGGCTGTAAAAATCGATCCTCCACTAGTGATGTGGCTCAGAATGATATAATTAAAAGATAATGTCAATGGAAAAAGAATATCATCGTAGACTAATGGGCTCCTCCTGCCACATAAATGCTGCAGCAAAGCCCCTATTTTAATGAAAAAATACCACTAAGAAGCCAAGTTATTTTATTTTCAAAGCAGGATGTGTTGAAAATGTTCTATTTCTGTTGCTATATTTCTGTTTTCCCAAATGTCTTGACACGGAGTGAACACTTCCACCTTGCAGTGTTCACCTAACACCAAGCATTCCTCCGTGCCTCGAAAGCACCAGGCTTTACCTGCAAAAGGCAGTGTACTCCTGTGATTAGTGTTCCTTTCTATTAATAAATTGCAATCTTAATGCAGGTGGAATGCCTTTCTGAAATTAGATGTGGGAAGAAGATGACCATATTTAATCATCTGACACAGGTTCATTCAACTTGATTTAGGACATTCCTAGGCATGAGACTAATTAAGGATAAAATATTTTTCACCCTGAAGTTGAGTTTAACATGCCTTTAAACACATAGAAGGGAAAAAAAGGGGAAGTGATGATATCTTGGATATTTGAACATATTTCCAGTCTACATCAAATTACTCTTTTTACCTTCACAAAGAAGTAGCCTTACTTCTGTTCTTCTGAGATTTGGTTTGGAAGAAACGCCTTTTGGCATTTTAGTGTTAAAACAGAGTGATATGAAGAGCATTTGATCCACCAGTGTCTGCTAGGATGCTCTGAAAACGCCTACCAGATGTGGCCCTCAAAAGTCTTAGGCGTCTTCTGCTTAGTTCCTGGCTTTAGACCAGCCTAAGGAAAGAACTAGCTGATGAGCTGCTCAGACCAGGCTGATCTGGACAGCTCTTGTCACCTACAGAGCTTTAAAATCAAAAAGGGAGGTGCCTTGCAAGACTAGGCGCCTTCAGGATTAGGCAAGAGCCAGGAATGGGTTTCTGGAGAGCACTTTTGGACACTGTTCCACCTACATCCTGTCTTAGGTGCCTAAATCCTTTGGTAGAGCGAGCCAGCAAGGCCAGATTCCTGCTGAAGTCAAGAGAAGGAATTACATTCACTTAAGTGGACCGCTTCAGGCCTTAAAATGAGAACCATGTGTACATCCTTATGAAGAATCTGGTCCCTTCTGTTTATTCATTGTGACTTCTTGCTGTAGCAAACCACTCACGTGCACTAATCTACAACTAATACATCAAGACATGTTTTGGAGAGTTAGTTGTGGACTTTGACGCCCATAGCCCATGCTGTTCTCAGCAGTTCTGGAAGCACAGCAGCCACCTTGGCTTGGTCCAGTCAAGCCATAGGCACCATTCAGGTCACACATAAGCTGTAATTGTATTGCTCATTTGGCTCCTCAATACTTTTCCATGGAGCTGAAGGAAAGGAGGGTACGTGGAATAGAGAAGCAGGAAAACTAATGAATGAGAATATAACTTTCAGGGTTCTGGCAATGTTTTCACATCCATTTTTTGCTCCACTCCCCTGAGGTCACAAAAAACAAATGGCATATTCATTTCCTTCCATCTGTGCTATTCTGAACAGCAAACGGCAACTAATATCCAAACTTTCCTAATAAGCAGGGCTGGGAGGAGAGCTGGGCAATAATTAGCTACTAGCTAGCAATGCCTTGTGCATTATGTGATTCTCACAGTGCTGCTTGTTCTCCAAATCTTTTCCTCCTTCCTTTTTGTCTTTTGCAACGGACTGACACTTGAACAATTACAAAAGCCCAGCTTCTGCCCTAATCCTCCGCATCCCACACGAAGCAGCAGGAGCAAACCCGTGCAGAGCCGGGCCAGCGGCCGGGGTGAGGGCCAGGGAGGCGGCTGAGCTCCAGCTCCAGCTCCTGCTGCAGCTCCAGCGTTCCCGCCACTGGCTGGGCGGGAAGGGCAGCTGGCAGGGCCTACCCGCCGCCGCCGCCCCGCCAGCTCGTCCCCCTCCCTCCCTCCCTGGGCCGCAGAAAGCAGGAGTGACCTGGCGAGGCAGCGAATGAAGAGCTGAATGGAGCTGGAGCGCGTTCTGGAGCGGGCTGCGGGCCGGGCTGCCCGGAGCGAGGGAGAGGAAAAGCTTCTGTAGGCGTCTGGCTGGCTGGGTTCCTGGCAGAATAATGATTTCAATGTTACCGCCATTTCACCCAGCCGCACGCTGGGGCACATAGGGTCTGCCTAGGCGATTTTTTACAGTGGTGGATGTAAATAAGGCATGTATTCAAATTAACCCTCTGTGAGACAGAGAAAACAAGCTGCAAGGCAGCACTGCTTGATCGCAGTGATGGGAGGATGGGTGCTGAGCATCTGATGGCCGGTGCCAGCCAACATATCCACTTGAAAATGGGGTTCAAGGACTAATCCTGCCCTGAGCAGCCTGCAGTCTGTATAGTGATCATGTCCCTGCACAAGCCCTCGTGCTACGAAAGCACCACAAACACAACAGAGCCCCCCTTTCTGCTCCAGACAATATTCACATTTCTGAGGAAAAGACCACGTGAAAAGAAATAACCAAAACAGCTTGAAAACTGAGCTATTTCCTTAACTAAAAGTCTTCTCCTAAGCAGAATTGCATTTCTCTAAGAGAGACTATTACACTTTTTAATGCTTCAGTTGGTTTGTTTTCCAAAATGCAAAAGCATTTCAAGCAGGATTTATTTCATAAAGATAGTAAAATGGAAAGTTTTGATCAATGAAAAATTCTGCCAGATTTTTCCTTTCAAAAGATGCATCCAGATCTTTTTCTTTGAGGAAGTTTCTGGAAGTTTCTAAAGATCCATTCCATTAAAAGTTTTCCACCTAGCCTGGTCCAGCAGCACTGTTCTGTACCTGGGTACTGCCCAAGTTCTTTGGGCTCTAGTCTGATGTTAGAGGTCAGCTAGGAGGCTTTTTTGGGATTTCTTGATGTGTTTCTGCCAGTTCCCTGATGCCTAAGAAATAGCATTTGCCACTATGGCAAAGCCTGTCTGAGTTTAAAAATAAGTGTGGTTCCTGTCTTGGTTAGGTCACTTTTTTATTTTTTAAAACCACAAAATGAAAAAAAACAACCATCAACAAAAAACATTTCCCCTTTATTTTCATGGTAAAAGGTATTTTCAATATTTTACAAGAAAATACTGAATGTCCTGATTTGCTTTAGGCCATAAATGCCACAAAACAGATTTTAAAACTGGAATAAACCCAACATAAATGGTGAATATAAGGGCATACAAAACAGGCCAGTAAAGTCACTATACAATATCAGGAAAGCCATTAAAAAAATCTGGAAAAGCATCAAGATGGCTGGCCTCTTTGTAGTTTCAGCACCAAAAAAAATTGAGCCTTATTTCTAAATATTTTCCCTAGTGGGAAATAACAGCTTGAAATAATCCCAGATGTATTCATTTGTGTAACATTTTTCTGCTTGCAACATATAGGCATGGAAAAATTATTGAAGGTTTCAATTCTGGACTTATATTTTTTAAATGTCAAGCTTTTGAAAAACAGCATCATTTTTCCTTAAAGCTATTCATTTACCTGGAATGTTGGCCAGCAGGCATACATTATGGAACTTGGTTTAGTTAAGTTTGAAAAATTGCCCAAAGGTAAAAAAGTAGTAGGCAATTTTTGTGGCTCAGACTATATACCAACACAAAATACAGCTGAGTTGATTTTTGCTCTGGCATATAAAAGAATTTTGCAAGTGTATGATCTTAAAAGTGATCAAAAGATATCTGAGGATTTTTTTAAATCTTAAGGGTTTGGGGTTTTTTTCCTGTTGTCTTCTTCACAACCAAAATCTGTATCCTGAGGTGCAAACAATTATAAAACTCCTATTAAATAGCTACTGAAAATAATAAAAATAAAAACAATCCTAGCCCATAGGTAATAATTTCCAAGGAAAATCAGATTAAAGTATGATCCTGGTTGCCCTATGAAGTTATTTACTAAAATTTTCACATTTTTGATTGATATTAAACCCAATACATATACTCAAAGCTTCAGGAAGCTGTCATGCTAAAGGAATCACAGTTTTCATTTGTGTTGTACAATCTAGGCTATAATCTTGAAAATCTATTTTTCTATATAGTTTTTACAGTACTATATGTGACTTATTTTCTGTGACATACAGTAAGTGTTATTTTCATTATATAGGTGGCTACAAATAATTTCAATAGGTTGGACTTAGCAGGGTGGGTTTTTTTCCCCTCTGTGTGTATGAAATCTTTTTTTTATGCAGGAAGACTCTAATAAAAAGAAAGGTCAGTGGAAAATAATGGAATTTCAGTATTTCTCAAGCACCAAAAGTAGATATGTGGGACAGGAATAGTGCACTATCCTACTGCAAAGGGTGGCTCAGCCACACCTCTTCTCACCCATGTGCTTCAAGAAGTATTTGAAATAGCTAGTCAAAGTGGGAAGAGCAAGTTCAGCAACAGACTATCTGTACTGAATCTAGATTAAATGTGAAAAGATGAACTTCTGACATTTCTTCTAAATACTTTTCCTTAGCAGAACTATAATCCTCTCTCACTCAAGAAGAAAATGTGGAAGACTTGCTGATATTTCTGTGCTACTGAGATCTCCACCAGCATGCAGTCAGAGAAGAAAATACACTGATAAAAGTCCAGTCAACAAAGTCCTACCTGATGCCCAAGAGAGCAGTCAGGCCACAAACCCCAGACTTGTAAAAATGCTGGGTGCCCCCAGGTCCCAGCTTCAGGTAATTAGAGTATATCTGAGAAGTTCAATCTATCTCAGTGCAGACTACAGAAACAGTTATTTGAGTAGACATCACTGTTGTCCCCTGCAGAGCAGCTGCAGATGTCTTGGCAGACCAGGAAAATCAGATATGTGGCCTCTAGTTGTATTCTAACTTGTTTTACTTGCACATAGAAATAAATCCTGGAACAGAGATAATCTAACAGCATGCAAGAAATTCAGCAATCTGAGATAATCATTAAAATTGGGATTAAAAGCAACAATTTCACCCAAGGAATGGATTTTAATACGAGAACAAGGCAAACACCAAACCTGTGCTGTGATCACACAAGTCCCTTCACACACAGCTCTAACACAAATGATAAAAATGAGTATGTCTTCCCATTAATATTTTCTCAGAATGAATGGATATTTCCTCAGATTACAAGAAAAAAAAAACCCTGGAACCTTGAAATGGCCCCACCTGGTGACACCTGCCACACTGTATGAGTGGCTGCACATTAGTGCTCATGAAGCTACTTTGAAGTTGTGTTGAATAGCCTGGTGCATGACTATAAAAACCTTCAACAGAAAGCTCTTAATTAGCCACTGCTTTTTTCCCTCCTGTTGCTCTTGTTTGCTTTAAAGACAATTGTAGACATGCACGTGGACTCAGATACTCCATTCAGAAATTACCAGAGTAAATTAAGTTATATATAAGACTCACCTCACACTAATTTATAGTTCAGCTCAGACCATTGAACTTGCAAGTAAAATTTATGAGGGAAGAGCAATAAATTAAATTGGGTAGAAACATAATTTTTGTCCTCCAGTTACTTGTACAGTTCGATTTAACACATAAAAAATGGAGTATAATACTAACTTGCTAATAAAATGTGCCCAGTGCTGACATGTAAAAACAGTTTTATAATTGGCTGGTCCAGTCTGTTAGCTTTGTTGACAACACTAAATTTTCAACCCCCTACATTAGTAACATTGAGCTAACATTATAAATGTAGAAAGCTCATAAATGCATACAACAGAAATTCATTTGGCCTTTGAAGTGATTTTTTTTTTGGGGGGGGGGGGTGTCTTTAAAGTGAAAACTGTAAAATTACCACGTAATAAAAGCAAGTACACTGAACACTAATTGCCCATTTATGAAAAGCTCTTTTCCTCCAATCATGGAGGTGTGAGGCATAAACTTCTTGGGTTTTACAGAGCTGAGATTTATATTTTCAGTCCTCTCTCTGTTGCATTTCACCTTAAGCTTATAAAAGAGGAGCTGGGTTTTATGAATCTGCATCAGTGCTCATTGGACATTAAAGCCACGAAGATCCCTACAGGGCTTTAATTGTGGCTGAATTGCCAACAATAATTGGGTCTTTGACTAACCATGGTGAGCAGCCCACCCTCACTGCTGGGCACAACTGCTAGTAGCTCCACCACCAGCCACCATAGCCCACTTTGTCAGCTGCCTGAAGGGAAGTTGTCAAGTCTGGGACCCTGCTGCTTTATTCCTGTAACGATGTTTTAGAAACACCTCACAAGTGGAATTGTGGTTGCCTCATCCAGAAAATGTGGAAAGGATTAATGTGGCATGTAAAACAAATCACTCCTGAGCTCAGCTGAGAAAGTGGGTATTAAAAGCACTCCAGTCAAAAGAGCTTTAGTGAAAGGGTCATGGTGATATACAGTCAGCACATGTTGGGCTGGTAAAGCTGCAGGGTGTTTGGAAATGGTAATGGTCCATGGGTGTAAATTCTTTCAAGACCTCTTAAAGGCACATGTGTTTCTTGAGCATGTTCTCCAAACAAGGACCTGTTATAGGTTAGATTCACTGGAGCTTTTAAACTTTATTGATTGGTTTGTGGTATTCCAGGTTTGCTTACTGGCTTTTGAGTTTGGTGGGGTTTTTAAAATGCAGTTGATAAACACAGAAGAAAAAAAAAAGATCCTGGTTTAATCTAAAACTTTATAATCTATAAATTATATGGTATGTCGTTTTATCATCAAATATTTCAGAATGCATTATTTCTTTTCTTTATGCCAGTAATCACTGGTTTCACAAGAGTTAAGGGTCTATCAGCATTTCTTATATGCATTTCATGTTGGTTAAAGCATCTTTAGTTTTGAGGGGAAAAAAGTCAGACCCTTAACTTTGACATAACATTTAGTGTGCCTTCATGTATGTTTGTAACATCTGTAACATAATATTTCCTAAAGTTATTAAAAAGAGGGGTCATGGCAGCTTTTCTTGTAAAGCTGGGAAAATGTACAGTGCTCAGTGAAAGCTTTATTTTACAGGTTGTACTATTCCTTATTCTATTGTTTTATTTTCATTACAAGATTCACTGTGATTTAGAATAAAGACTAAAAATGTGATAAGATGTATGTACTGTGTGGCCCTTTTCAACCTGATGAATCACCACTACAAGAAGGAAACACCCAGAGAGGGTTTTTAAGCAACAACTCACCTCGACTCCCATCAGAAAGGTGAGAGTTCAGTCATTCTGTAAATTAGGCCTTCTGTGCAGGGATCACTTCACTTACATTTGAAATGCAGCCATTTCTGAGAAGCATGTGGCAGGTGTTGAGCAGAACACAGCCACATCTTTGTACAGACTGAGTGGCTCAGAAGTGGAGCTGAAAAAAAAAAAAAAAAGAAAGAAAAAAAATGTGTCTAGTTGCTACAGTACTTGCTGTGGTATAATTAAAATCACTAATCATCACTTCCAACATGCATTATTCCATTGAGAATGCATCCCTGCAGCAAGTGGCCTGCATTTGATTCACAGTTGTGGCCCAGAAGCCAGAATTTCAGGATGCTGGCTGGTTAAGTACACTAGAGATTTGAATTTAGTAGTTTATTTCTTAATGTACTTTTTCACAAGGCCACTGTTAATTATTTTATGTGGTCAGTTAACCTGTGTTAACCATAACAGACTTGGAAGCAGAAGTAGAGATTGCAGTTACATGATGTGGTAGGTGAAAACATTTGTTCTGAATAATTATATTTAATTGAAATAATATTTGAAGACACCAAGGAGTTGTTTTCTCACTAACCCACAGGACTGTTATGAACAGGGACTATGGTTAAATGATTAAAACCCTACTTAGTCGAGTTAAAACAAATAAATAAAATACCATGTGACCATGGAAAAGTTTGGGTTCTATGGAGGTTCTGGTTCAGTGCCTCTGACTTTGGCTCCAGCTACAACCATGACTACAAATATTTTTTCACAGGCTTCAGCAATGACACCATTTATTACTTTTGCTTAGTACAGCACTGGAGAAAGTCAAGATCAATCATTCTCCTGCAACACTGCCACCATGCAGTGAGCTGCCAGCCATAAAGCAAAAGGACACATGGTAGATGTGATGTCACTGTCTGGCATCTTTATGGAAATCACAAAGCTTGACAATGCTGAACTTGAAAATTGAGTTTCCTGTCCTCTTCCCATTCAGGAAGGTGAACAGTGATGTGCCTATCTGGAAGCAGATGTGCTGTAGCTACTTGGGTAAACAGCTGAGGTAACTGGCCAAGACACATCTCAATGGTTTGTAGAGACACACAGTCAAATTTAAAAAAAAAAAAAAGAAAAAAAGAAAAGAAGTGGATAGCAGCTGTGGGTGGTGTAATGTCATTGCTCCCCATTGCAGCAATGTGCAGGAAACTGGACAACTCTGTAATCTGTAAAGCAAATTATTGCTGTTCTGCCCAAACATTTTAAAACCCAAAAACCTGTAAGGAGCAGCCAAATATTATGAGCAGATGACAAGTCCTTCTGGGTTTTTCTACCTTTTAAAAAAAAATTATTAAATTTTAGGCTTAGGAAATGTTTTTCTTGAAGCTTGCTAAGCTACAGGGCATGAACAAAGGCATTGTTTTTCAAGAGTACATAGTTGTTCTGTTAAACCAAGTTGAAGTTTCCCATACCTAAGAAAAAATACATTGCTTACTTTTTGTTTCATTTCTCTTTTTATAGCATTATATTCCATTACATTTTATTATAGAAGCTCTCTTTTTGTTTGGAGTTTTTTTTCAGTCAGTGAGATTAAAATAATTTTAGTTTAATTTAGTGTAATTCATTAAAAACCCCCAACATTTCTTATTGTTAGAAGACAATTCTGAAAATATCCATTAAAACACTATAAATAGTAAGTACATTAAATAGGTCTGAGAACAAAAATGCTTGGGACTAAAGAGAAAAATGAAAGAACAGAATACAGTGGGGAGTGGAGAGTATAGCAGAATGGGGGAAATTAGCTGAATAGAGAAGGAAAAAATTCCTTACAAAAACTTATTCTGATTAAATCATTTACATTTGGAAAAAGACATTTCAGGAAATAACAACAAGAGGTTGGAAGGGGCTGCCCAGGGAGGTTGTGGAGTCTCCTGCTCTGGAGACATTCCAGACCCCCCTGGATCTGTTCCTGGGTGACTTGGTTTAGCTGATCCTGCTCTGGCAGGGGGGTTGCACTAGATGATCTTCTAGCTCCCTTCCAGCCCCTGACACTCTGTGATTGTGTGCTAAGCTGCTGCCAGTGTTCGCTTTCCAAGCCTTGGTCTTTTCCACACTTTACAAGCACTTGCCAAATTTTGCCTACAAAATCTTTCTTCTAAATCTCAGCAAAAAGTGCTACACAAAGGGCTTGAGCAAACAGCACTGTAGAAACAGTCTGATTTTTTATATATATATATATATATACACATATACATATATACATATATATATGTATGTGCATGTGTATGTGTATGTGTGGAGAACATTATCCAAGTCTTGCTATGGTACTTTCTTATTCCCAAGTGCCATTCCAACCTCACAGTATCACAATAAAGTATTCACAACAGAATGACCTGTATATGCTGCTAGGCATTCATTAAATATTCATTAGTACTGAAGCAATCCCAATAGGTCATTCTCTGCTTCTCCCTGGCTATGGATTTTGCCATCCTAAGGAACAAAACCCTCGTTAAGAGCATGAAGAGACTGACCAGCTCTGTCTACTGAACAACAGGGAGCAGCAGGCAAGTGCCCCACTAACATCTTCAGACAGAGATATTCAGGCAAACAAAAGGAAACACTTTTCATTACAATGCACAATTAACTCATGGAACTCATTACCACAGGATGCTGCAGAAGCCAAAAGTGTAACAGGGTTGGAGCAGAGATTAGACTAATTAATGAAGGATATGTCTATCAGTGGCTATTAAGCACAGTGATCCGGATGCACCTCTGGCAAAGGAAGTCCCTAACCCACCGACTGCGAGAATCTGGGAGGGATCCCAGGGAAGGATTTTGTGCATCATTTTTATGTTCTTATAGAAAGATTATTTTAATTGGGCACCTTAGAGAGTTGTTCAAGTCCTGGACTCACAGTTCTTATTCCTACTCAACCACTTAAATGTCTCCAATGCTCTTTTTAGAGGTCTTTTTTCAGCAGCTTGGACATTATATTAGCCCTTCAGAGACAAAGCAGTAACTTCTCTTAACAGATTTCTCTGACATTATTCATTCAACTTGTAGAAATCTCTTTACCTTTGTAAAGCTGCAACATCAGTTCCCAGAAACCTGGTAAGTATAACTGAAATAAAATGTGATACGTGCACACCTGTAGAGCAGATGACTATGGCAAAAGTGATTAAACAGCATCTCTTTTGGTTCCTTTTAATTTGAACCTTACTCCCTTATGCTTCTACTAAGAAACTGTTAGAGCCAGGACTGCCCTGAGCAAATGGTTTTACTGACTGAGGATGCAGCCCTTGATTTTACAAACTAAGGACAAATAATTGTTAAAGTTCAAAGAACACGTCGCTGCAAAGCTCTTACAGTAACACCTCTCTTCCCCTGACCTTCCATTTGAAATGTGTTTGCATCGTTTTTATTGCAATTATGTTCTACTGTGAGAGATGTTTGTGGGTGTAAGTAAATATCAAGATTAAACCTACCCTGAAAACTCAGGCTGAATCAGGTTTATAGCCTAGAGGCAAGTTGTGAATCCCATAAAGCATTGTTTAAGGGACCTGGTTAGTGTTCTGTACACCTGCTTAATGTTTTTTTTTTTTCATAGTCACAAATGTCAAACTGCCTGGTAACGTATTAGGGTTTGAATGACAGCCATGCTTTTGAGCACCAGTTATGTTTTTTCACTACCAAATTGGACTATAAATGATGAAAAAGAGGTCGGAAAGGAAGTATGGAAGCATACAAATTTGAAAGGGGAAACTGCTAATAGTCATAAACCCTGTGCAATCAAAGGACTGGCAAGTCATTGTGAATTACCTGCTCCATGAATTACTGATCTAACTGCATTATGATATGGAATTTTCTAACTCCTTTCATCTGTGGTGCAATGGCTCCTAACAGCTCCCAGATCAAAAGCAAGAATGCCAACGAAACTATGAACAAAACCCCACAGCACTGCCTTTCATTATGAGCATTTATTTGCTAAACTTTTCTTAATATGCAGGCTTCATTATTTATTGATTCACTGATTGGCTGTACTGTAAGTATGCCACCCACCAAATCTGAGGAAATAGCACAGAAATGATCAGCAGTGTGACACCTCAGTGCAAGTCAAAACTTGTAAGCATGTGCACATAAACACTCGTAGCTTGTGCATTTCTCCACAGATGGGAAAACACAGAACAAACATTGGCTTTATATGACTCCTTTTTTATTTTGCTTTTTCTTTTTTAAAATCCAAATCACCCAAAATACTTTACAAACAATTAGTTACATGTCAGTGGCTTTACTGACTATATAAACTTAATGAGGCAATTATCTTCCACACCAAGAGCACCAACATGGCACAGTGTAAGGCACATGTGGGCAGTGATAAGACAACTGAATTCTACAGGTGCCTTAATACTTGCCTCAAACAAGCCACTGCTCCCCCATTTCATATTTTTCCTACCCCAAACCACCCCACACCTGAGGTGAAGTCCTGTACTAAAAATGTCCAGCCAAACACAGAAAATGGATGGTTCCTGACAAGTGCCAGTCAAACCACTGGTTAGAAACCTCTACTGAACACACATTTTTAACTAACCCCCCTTGTGAGATATTTTAGGAGCTTGTTATTTTAAGACCAGTTAAAAGTTACCCAGAAAAGGGTCTACAAGTGTAAGATAAATCACAATAAACAATTATTCAAGCAAGATTTTAAAGGAGTGAATCTGGATGACAGGAAACTGATGCTCGATTTTGTTTTTGGTGAGCATAATGGACCCAACAATTGGTTTTGTTTTTCAGTGAGCATAATGGACCCAAATATGCTTCTTTACTGCAAGAAATAGATTTATCTCTTGAAAGATAAATTCTGTCTTTCTGTAGCTGATGTTGGAACTCAGAAAGACAGTCAAGAAATCACTGTCAACAAGTGTAAAACAATCAAATTACTTTATGGCAATCAGATCAAACCAGCTCTTTAAATTCTAATTTACAACACATTTTTTTCAGGTATGGATTTAAAGATTCTGATGTCCTCCAGTTTCAGTTTTGTGGAGCTGTAATATTTAATAGCAAGAGTCATCTCACAGCAAGTCATGGATCCAAGACTGGATCTTCTAGGGTGCAATTTCTCTTAGTCTAATATTGTTTTTAATAAACAGCATAGTGATATCAGTGCGTTAAGATCTTATCATAATAGAGGATTTTTAAAACAGACTAGACTCTGATGCTCAATAAATATTTTACTAAGTGACCTCAGATTTAGGTTTTAAGTATTACGAGTTTCACTCATGGCAACTCTTACAGTAGCAAGGCAAAGGAAAAATAAGAAATGTAAAAGCATGAGTAAAAGGGGAGAGATAAACATAATAAAAAAAAAAAGCAGCAAAAAATCCAAAACCCACAAACTAAACCAGAAAAAGAGAAGCCAAAAGACCATAATAATAATTAAAAAAAAAATAAAATCTGATACTAATACTTTTTCATCATAGAAAAAAAATATAAAGCACAGCAGATAGTCTTCCCATCATTTGAAAGCAGAACCTGAAGCTGTGCTTTACATCTGGCACAGCCCTCACTGTGGGGCTGTGCCAAGCCCCCAGACACAAACACCTCCCCGACACTGCAGCAGGGGCACCAGGTGCCTGGCACACCTCCAGCCCAGAACCAGCTTTTCCAGTGCTCCTCATCCTGCAGACACACAGTCATATATCATGTACATATCCAACATATAAAGTCACTTTCCGTCCTGCATGTCTGGGGAGTTTATTTTAAATTTCGTGAAATTATACTTGCTATTTGAAATTTCCCAGCTGAGCCTCTCAGCTAGCCCTGCCCCCAACACAAAACACAGGCATTTTTAATATATAAAGATAGCAAAACGTAACAGTATTGGTCTCCTGTGGGTATTGTTTGGTGAAAGAGAGGAATACTGGTGGCCACTGTAGGCTGTCCCTGCCACACAGTAAGAGAGGTTACAGGTCCTAGAGGGATACATTTGGGAAATACACCAGTGTCACACAATCATAGCATCACAGCATGTCAGGGGTTGGAAGGGAGCTAGAAGATCATCCAGTCCAACCCCCCTGCCAGAGCAGGGGCACCTAGACCAAGTCACCCAGGAACAGATCCAGGTGGGTCTTGAGTCTCAGGCAATTCTTACAGCAGAAGAGATGAAACTGTACCTAGGCAAGATACCCAACAAACAAGAAGAAACTGTAGCTGCAGAAATGGTCAATCTTTTGTACAAAGTCAAAGCAATTTAAAGGTGTTTTGCAAAATAATCAGTACAAATGGATCAAAGACCTGCTGGAGTGGTCTTGCAGGAAAACATCTCTCACAATTTGAGGTTTCTTTCCTGTCCTGGTTTGGACAGTTATTATCTTAAATTTAGCAATGACCAAAAGGCATATAAGGAGACAAGAATTTAATTAAGAATATATATATATATTTATGTGTGTATTTGTATAGGATGTAAACAGCAATGTAAACCAGCAAAACAGAACAATCCGGATTGTCTGCTGGAGCGGGACCAGAGGAGATCAACGAGACTGGTGAAGGGACTGGAGGGAAAGTCTTTTGAGGAGAGGCTGAGGGAGCTGGGATTGTGACAGAACAAGAGGCCATGGCCTGAAGCTGCACCGGGGGAGGTTTAGGTTGGATATTAGGAAGCAATTCCTTCTGGAAAGGGTCATTAGACACTGGAATGGGCTGCCCAGGGAGGCGGTGGAGTTGCCATCCCCAGTGGTGTTTAAGGAAAGATTGGATGTGGCACTTAGTGCCATGGTCTAGCTGGGTGACGTGGTGTCAGATCTTAGGCTGGACTTGGTGATCTCAAAGGTCTATTCCAGCCTCAACAGTAATTCTGCATAATTTTGTGGTATTCCCCTTTGATGCCCAGCAGGGGTGGGAGGGAGCTGTTGGGAGGAAGATGGAGGAAGGCAGACTCAAAATGGCGGCCCGGCAGATCGGGAGGGGGAAGGAGGCTGTGGCTGCTGCACCCCCTCTCTGCTCCCTCCACAGGGCCAGGAAAATGGGGTTTTAAGAAAACATCAGAGGAACCCCACACGGTGCTCCAAAAACCACTGCGGCAAGCAGCCCAGAGAGTTCACTCTGAGAAGAAAGTGAAGATAAGGTTTGGACCTGGTGTGATTCCCTGCAGGGCAACCATCAGGAGAGCCAAGAGCACACCCCTTCCTCCTGCCTGCCATGCCCCCAGCACACAACAGCCTGTGCCCCTTCCCACCTTAACACTGCTTATCTTGAGTGATTTGATTCCCCACATGAGTACTACTCTATACAGATAACCCCACATTTTTGTGTTTCGGGGAGTTTGTTGGGTTTTTTGCTTGTATTTCTTTTAGATAAACCATCCGTGAATCAATTTGCAATACCTCTTAAATGCAGGAAATCTAAAAAAGAGACACTGGAAACAGAAGTTTCTGGTAAGCATCTATCTCCATGAAGCAAGAACAGGAAAATGTGGACTGTGGTGGAATTCCAGGAAAATAAATACAAAATTGGCAGGACTCAAAAGAAGTCCACCTGCCTGAAGATGACAAAGTGTAAACAGTTTGTGGAACTCGGGCAGTTACCACCCACAGTGAAGAGGTCTGAAGGAACCAGGATGAACTCATCAAGACAGACCTGACCTTGAATTCCGCCCACCCCAGGACTCTCCTTGCTTACTCTCTCTCAATTCACTTAGCAGGTTTTCTGAAGTGAGTGGTCCAAAGGGCACATGACCATGGCCTTCAGCTTAAATCCAGTTACTAAAATAATAAGGAAGACTAATAGTAACAATAATAAGCACAACAATAACAACAACAGCAAGAATCATCACAATAATAATCAGTCTTTCTTAACAAGGTTCAATAGCATCCAATTACCTGAATGTTTATTTATGATTTTTTTCTGCAAGTTAATGAAGCCTGTGCAGAGCAGAACAGCACTGAAGGCAGAATTTCTATCTTCCTTTGAATGTCATAGATTTGAAGCAGCTCTATAGGGAATTAAAGTGTGCATTTTCTAAAATGAGGTAAGAATTTGGTCCATACCATGTACAGTAACACTTTTTTAACAAACTGACATTAAAAGAACCTGGAGAAAAAACCAAACAAACAAAAAAAACCCCCAACCAAACAAAAACCAACAAACAAAAAAAAAAAGCAAAAATTGTCCTTAAGTGAACAATAGTAGTGAAAGGAAGGGTCTTCCACGAGCCTATAGGACGGGATATACATTTATAAATCCTTGTCCATTGCACAGTGATGGGCCAAATTGTATTTACCCTCATCAGCAGCCCACTCAGATATAAGAAACAGCAGGAGCAATAAAATTCATATGGCTAACTTTCATATGTATTAAGGTTTCTTGTACCACGTGTCACATATTCAGTTTGTAGGAATAAATACATTAACTACGTTTTTCTAACTCAAAACAGACTTTAAAGCATGTTTAAAAAGAAGATGCAATAATCAGATTTTAAACTTTTACTTTAAATCCAAACCAGAACATGAACTAAGCTTTTAGGGATGTTCCTCTTCTGAAAGGAATGCTCAGTTCTTCTTACCTACTTCAAGCCACGAATGGCAACACTCAGCCACAAAAGAACTTGGCATGCAAGGATGCTGTATAAACCACATTCAGACATCAGGATTGTCACAGTAAGATTTGGAAAAGACAAAGGCCGAAGTGGATTTGAAATTTTAAACAATATCTTCAAATATTTGCTTATCAACCATGTCTAGTTTCCAGAGAAATAAATCATGTTAATTCCCATTCCCCAGCTACCACACAAATAAAATAATTTTTACTGGAAATATCTTAGAAATGCAAGATCAGTTATTTTCACCACAGACATGGCCAGTTAGGCAACATGCAGAATGAATGTTGTTCACTGGATATTTGCTAAGGACTGGCAGAAAACAGTATATAGCAATGGCTATAATCAGACAGTAAAAGAAAACAGCAGTTGTTCATCAGGTTGTTCCCTTGATTTTTATCAGAGTGTGTGCATTAGGCCCACATGGGCATAGGATTAGGGCAAACTGCATGGGGAAGGACTGGGAAGAAATGAAGCAAGGTGCCCTGGTGATGAGATGCACAGCACATTGAATTCTCTGCAAGAGACCTATGCAGACCCATTGATGAGTCACCTCTCATTTCTCTCCTGTGCAGTTTAGCTTAGACCTTGCAGGCTTTGCTGACATGCAGGAATTTTAAGGAAAAATCGACCTCTGCTCATATATAGGTAGTGTAAAAAATGCAAAGCATGCTTTGAAGAGCAACAGATGTTAGAGAAGCAATTGCTACTGCTAGAGTAGTAGCTCCCACTTTTAAGTAAGGTTTTGCTCTTCTTTGACATGCTCTTTGTATAGCCTCTGCTGTGGAAGCCTAGCAGGTTGTAAGACTCCAAGAGAGGTAGGTCCATCACCTGTAGTAAGACAGTACAGGTAAAAACTGAAAAGAGATGAAATCTTTTCCATCCCTAGACTGTTTTGACTAGTGCCACAGAAAGAATAACCGCCTAGAAGATCAAGAGACCTTGGTATACGTTCCAAATGAGATGGAAGGACAAGTAGCAAATACATAAAGGACCTTATTAATAGCAGAGAACCTTATTAGGAGGGGAACATAATGAAATTTAACAAAACATGCACCTGAAGAGGTTTAGTCTGGAGAAGACTAATAGTTTTTTGCAACTTTGCTGTGTTATAACTAAACCATTGTTACACTTGTGGGTTGTTTTGGTGGTGTTGGGTTTGGTTTTTTTTTCCGCTTTCTGCTTTTGTTTTTGTTTTATGATTATTAAATGTAGGTAACAAAATTCCAGCTGTTTTCTTAATGTAATTATTTATCTTGCCTTTTGAGACACTTCATTTCAAAACCCTCCTGAACTGTATTGCCCTTAAGTGTACAAAACAGACTAGCAGAATGAATACACAACTAGGGTATAGTGAAAATGAAAATAAAGCAAATGCCCTATGGGAACACATTCATATCACAACAGCTGGCACTGGTGGATTTAGCTTTTGGCAGCCTCTGCAGCAACATCAAAAACCAATGTTTCAGAAACAACTGATGAGTCAGCTGCAAAAGGTTGAGATGTTTAGTTTAGAAAAGTCCAATTACTATATAATGAAATATTTCCCTAACATCACATAATGATACCAGTTACAGGCTGAGCTAATAATACCATCTGTTATTGAAACTGCAGCAACATACCCACTATCTGACCCTCTTGCCAGCTGTTTATAGACTTGTAAATCTTTAACTATTTGGGGTTGTAATTATCCATTTTTTATGTTTTCCTATGAGCCTTTTTTTTTTTGTAACAAAATACCATGTTTCTTTCCTAGAAAAGCCCTTGGGAGGAAAAATGTTGCTTTTTCCCTGTGTAATAAGGTCTGATGAACTCCTGTTGAGAATTTCTCTAATGTTCACACTTTGAAACAGGAATATGAAATTCAGCCTATAGGGATATTTTGGTGTGATTTCTGCAAATCTGCTCTCATTAAGGTCATTTATAATTGATCCATCAGTTGTTTTGAACTTCTAGAACTGGTTCCTGACAACTGCAAAGTTTTCTTGAGCTTTACACAGACAAAAACACAAACTAATGAAAAAAAATTCCCGTTTCACTTTTTGAAAACCAAAAAAAAAAATACAAAACAAGGAGTCTAAAGATGTCAAAACACTCTCCAGTAAAGGAATGAATAGGGAAGAAGTGTTGTTTCTCCTTTCATTACCTTTAAAATAACAAAGGAGACATGTTAGGTCACACATCACATACAATAAGCTTCATGGGAATGTTTCCTAGGCTTTTGTGCTGTGCTCTGTGGAGGACAGGCATGCTCTCTATTGCTCTGACCTCTCCAATTTACTTCATTTTCACTGGCTAGACATTTTCAGCCCTTTTCCTAAGCTGGCAATTAAAGCCTAATTTGCAGCTGTGCTTGTGAAGCTGAAGCTTCCACTGTATCATTTTTGAAAGCCTGGGATTTATTTGATTTGTGGAATAGTAAAATTCTTCTTTTACTACTTAAAAAGTACATAAAATATTAAAAACGTAAGGAATAACTACTATTCCTGTACAAAAACTATTGTCCCACAGCAAGATAATGAACACAAGCAGCAAACATAAAGGAAGAAAAGCAATAGTAGTTTGTCCTTTTCTGGGGAGTGCAGCTGCTAGCTGAGTGAGTGGAAGGAGTTGAAGGGGAGGAAAAACTAGAGAATATGTAAAGCAGTGACATGACTTCATCCCCCCCAAAATAATCCTTCAGAATTCATAGACACTTCTGGATTCATGAGGTGAGAATAACCAGCACTGAGGACTGTAAAATTCATTTGTGCATTTGAATTTGTCCACATGCAT
Source organism: Ceyx cyanopectus (assembly GCA_013401355.1). Taxonomy (NCBI): domain Eukaryota; kingdom Metazoa; phylum Chordata; class Aves; order Coraciiformes; family Alcedinidae; genus Ceyx; species Ceyx cyanopectus. The sequence goes on along the minus strand of VYZU01006918.1, from coordinate 56,134 downwards.
TTGCAAGCTGTCTCCTCCTCGAAGGGGAGCAGGAGATGTCCTGGAAACCAAGGGCAGGGAGATGTAATTGTTTAAAAATGCTTCTGAAAATGAGAGTGACAATAGCTTACATCCAGACAGTCTCTTTGCTAAGTCTACACCAATCCAACCAAGAGTTCCAGCTACCTTTTCAGTTTTCAGCAGCATATTATTTTGCATCAGCCCAATCCTGAAAATGGTTGTTCCCAGGTGTGTAATTATTCACACATGGAGCCCACTGAAAACAATGGGTGTCAGTGCAGGAGTAACTGGCTGGAGGGCTGAAAGCCCTGAAATTGTTTCTGCACACAAGGGGATTTTCTTTCCTATGTGTATTTGGGGGTTTTGTTTCCAAAATTAAAATGGAGATAGGCCCACGTCAAAACAGCCAGACAAAATCTTCTGAACTTTGACAGTGGATAGAGTCCAAACCTACAGCAGTCTCAAAATTGTGCTCTTTTTAGTGGGCTGGATCCAAACCTCACAGTGAAAAAAAATCCCCAAGGTAGCAGAACTTGGATCTGTGCTTTCCGGTTTGAACCCAAACTGAAAGTGTTGCAAGAAATGGCTCATTAGTTTATTCTGCAGCATTTGCCTCCAGAAATCTGTCACTGAACAAAGGCACAACAACATTTGAATAAAAATGATTAGTTATTTTTGGATAACCTTAAGGCCCTCTAAGTGTTGTAGCCTGCTATGCTTTGGAAATCAAGGTCTGCTGCAGAACTGTCTCGTATCATACACTGCTCTGTCAGTGCAGACAAAGCTGACTTTTGCCACAGTGGGAACATCAATGTCACACTCGGGGTGGCCAAAGTTTATAAAGATGGCAAAACAGATCCTCCCATGAGGGGGAGGCCAGAGCATAACAAAAAGTATCAGGGAGATACTAAAAACAGTAGTTTGCTTGTTTTGGTTTGTTTTTTTAATGTTATTTTCTTTCAACAATCCTCCTTTATTTCTGGTATGGCATTCCCTTATCACACATGCCATGATAGGAAGTGTCCCTCCTCTTCCTCTTGCAGTCATCCATCCCATCTTCTCAGGGAAAGGATAGGAACAGAGGAGGCCAAGAGGCATCACAGTGTCAGGGGTGGAAGGGACCTGGAAGATCATCCAGTCCAACCCCCCTGCCAGGTGCTGAGGACACCAGCTGGCTGGGATTGGATTGTATACAGTCTGCTGCTAATTTATTTCTTTTCCTCCACTAAACTGAAGTGAAAGGAATACAATACTGTGAAGCAAGGTAGATGTTGTCCTCAATTTACAGCCTTTGAGTTTCACTGAAAGTTTTCCACTAGCCTCAAGCAGCTTAGGCCTTCACTGGCCTGTAAGAGCCTCAGGGCTTCTCCACATCCTTTCTCCAGCAGTCATTTTTTCCTTCATTTCTACTAATATTTGCCCCATTTTTCCTACATGGGGCCACATTTGAGAACTAGAAAACAGAAAATAAAGTAGCATTGGGAAATTAAAGAGCCTTTTACACTGCTTGTTGTGCAATTTTCTGAACAGAACTGTAGGCCTTATCTTGCAGTTCAGTCATCGTGCTTTAGGAAGGAATGCTGGTTGCAAAAATGGGTTTGGTTACATGTAGATTCCAGAGGACTGATATTCTGATTCTGAAGAAGTGTGTTGTGTGAGGGGTTGGTTTCATCAATTACAAATAGCTTTTGAGTTTTGGTGTAATGCCTACAAATGTTTATAACTTGTGCAAGGAAGTCACTGATCTTAACCACTGTATGTCATATATATTTGCCATGTTAATGAGATTAATTGGATCTGATAACAGTGTTTCATTTTAATCAGAAAAAAAAAAAGGGTTCTTTAACATACACACTGCAGGTATAGCCTCTCCCAAAATAAATGTAGTAAGTCTGGAAATTATAAAATCCCAGCCATTCCTTCCAAGGCCGTGGAGATGCCAGGTACTGGTTTTCTCTCTGAGCTCTTACTTGCCATAATAGAACACTGGAATTCTGTGGAGTAATTATCACTAAATTATAATTGCAATAATGGATGTGTTAGGTCACTCTAGCAGGACCAGTCTCCAGAATATAATAACCTAAAAAGGATGAATAGTTATTTTTGCTTTGACCCAGTGGAAATGATCAAAATATCCCTGTGATTTTTGAAACAGTTACATGCAATTTTTGGTACTTTCCAGAACAATGCTAATTAACCCAGTAGTAACCAGAAGTTTTTTTGTTTCATCTGCTTTTGGAATATATCTCTATGCACTGCAGTCTTTGCTTTTAAGTAATTTTCTGGCAGGATCTTTTAAAATATATTTTTGGAAGTAAATTCCCAGTGTTATGACAGCTGTTACGAAATGTGTTGTGACAAAAATAACCACACAAAATTATTTTTTAATACATTTTCCAGATATTGGGTAATAACTACTGGCTGTGAGTGAATTCTTTGGAGCCTGCACATTTCATGCACTAATATACATCTATTACATTCCAGTATATCCCTGTTCATAGGTATTAGCCCTTTCCTGTGCACACTGTGGAAACTGGAACTGGATGCACTCAAGACAAACTGGTCTGCTCAGGACTGAGCTGTGTGTTCAGCTCTCAGTGCAGCATCTCAAGGAATCCCAGCATGTCATCCTGGTGTGCCCGGTGTCCCCACCCCATCCACCTCTGGGCATCCAGCTGTGCCTGGCCAAGCTCAGCTGTCACCAACACATCCCATCTCCAGCTGGTTCTCCTCTCACTCACATTGCTGCTCCCTGAAGGTCAGAGCTGCACAGTGCCTCTGAGCAGTGTGGATGGACATCTCATGCTGTGGCCCTGCCACACTCCACACTGAGAACTAGGGTTTTGCACACAAGAGTCCTTGGGGATATGAAAGAAATGGTGCTCTCAAGGGTTCCCATGCTAGCACACTCCTCTCCCAGCTTTTCCAAGACATTTGGCATCTTAGCCAAGAGAGCATCACAGCAAAAGATCTCCCAGTTTTAAATGAGACATCAGTTATCAAAAGGAGATGGAGACAACAGAGATTATATTAAGCCACTGCAGATGCAGAAAGGCCTTCACCTGGTCCTACACACCTAGAAGTTTGATTCTCTGATGCCTTTGACTTCCATTGCTTACTGACAATACTGATAACTTCTGATACTTCTATTTTATGTGAGCCTAAATGACCCAGAGAAACTGAGCATTGTTACCAAGGGCAAAAACCCCCTTCAACAGATGGGAAAATTATCCCGCTTGGCAAGAGGAAATGTTTGGTACTTAAAAAAAAAAAAGCTTTTGGATTTCAGCCACCAAATCCAGTCCCCAGTCTTGGGCTGTGCAGAGTAATTCCCAGAGCTCCAAAATGTAATGTACTGCAGTGGATCATCCATTAAACTGTCTATTGAATGAGGTATAATGCTAAACAGGCTGAGGAGAGTCTATCATTCAGATTAATGCAACTCCAACTCACAAAACCTTCAGAAATGTTTTTTTGTAGGCAGGGCAACTGGGTGCTAAAAAAGTTTGTTTGCTGTGATAGCCAAGATGTTGGACTGTTGGAAGCCCAGAAGAATATGACTATTTCTAGGGTTTGAATCATGACATAAGTATGCAACAAAATGGAAACAGAGTAAACACAAGGAAACAAAGAAAACTGCATTAACTTCTACCTCTATAAAAATACCTTAGTAACAGCACACAAAGACTTTTAAAAGTCATAAAAAAGCATCCTGAATGACTGTGGAATGTAGATTTACTTAAAAATTTTAAAAAAAAATAATGTAAATCAAGCTTCTTGACCATTTAGGCACTGGGATTTATTTTTTTTTATTAAGCCATCCTAGCATATTGAAAAAAAAAAATTCCTCAAAAGGATTTGAACTTACTATGATTGAAATAAAACACCATTGGTAATATGGTTGCTCTCATGCATCAGTTTATAGGTGCCATAGGTATATAAATGATGAAAAAAGTGTGACATGAAACAATGAATTGAGCTGCATTTCTCTATTATTTGCATTGCTCATGCTCCCAAAGTAAAAATGCCTTATTAGGTGAGTCATTTCAAATTTAACCTCAAGTCATACAGATATCTATTTGCATATAAATACTCCAAAATAATGCTGTACTTACTCTTAAGTGTTGGCAGTCTGCAGGCAGGGAGGAGAAAAGGACAGGAAGGAGAATACACAGAACTCTCTACATGAAGTATTTGCTTGACTGTGAAAACTCAATTATATTCTTCTTTGTCACAAAAAGAAGAATATAATCACAGAGTGTGATTATATTCACAGAGTGTGTCCTCTTAAAAGCACAGTCTTACTACTCTGTGGTTCTGTTGAACATAATTATTCAATCCCTCAATGTCCTGAGGTGCCTGAAGCAGAATGGACACTGGAACATGTTTGGTCCACTTCTGTGTAGTGGACTATGGAACTCAGTTATTAGAATAATATTTCATGTTTATGCCTTGGAGTGAAATACATGTGGCACCCAAAGACTGTATGAATATTTTAGAGAGAGATCCAGACCTGGGCATGTACAGTACCTTCCTCAGTCTCTTTGTACCTCATGAGCCTCAGTTATTTCAGTACAGCCTGAGGCATCTGGAAGTTTGGTGTCTGTAAATCACTGCAAACAAGCATACAGTAAGTGAGAGCTCTGGCCTCAGATTCCTCCCTTGAAAAACAAAACTGTTCTTGTTGGATGATGCTGAGAAGCACTGAGACAAATATTAGAAGAACTCTGTACCTTTTGCCCTAGTTGGAGAAAATAGTAACAAGACAACCTGAACCAAACATGGCCATGAGCAGCCTCAACCCCCAGTGGAGATTCACATCAAGGTCATCTGTCAAACAAGCAACAGTGAAGTACATGTGTGGAGTGTTTCTTGTGACATATGCCCTTTTCTGGCACTGGAAGTAAGTAGTTTTCATCTGACTGGGACAATTTGTTTTAAATTGCAGCTAAAATAGATGCATTGGATTTAAAGTGGTATGTCAAAAACAGAAAGAAAAGGTTTTATGAGAATGATTTGTAGGTTCAGTACAGTAAAGGGCTAATATAAAGATTCTTTCTCAATTAGCATGTAGAATCACTTACTTAAGACTCAGTTGTTTGCTTGCAATGGTAAGAACTATCCCTCATGCAGAGAGAAAGCAATGGGCTTGGCACAGGTTGCCCAGAGAGGTGGTAGATGTCCCACCCCTGGAACTGATGAGGGGATGGACTAGAAAACCTTTAAAAGACCCTTACAACTTAAAGCATTCTATGATTCTGTTTCAGACTGTTATCAGATACATAACTTTCCTAGTCATGTAGGAAACACTGAGGAAAAAAAAATCTGCTTTTCTGGTGGGATTTTTCTTTGTAAAATTACAATGATACAAACATTAATATTGACATTTCATAGCTAATTCTAAATTCACATTATGAGAAACAGATCTCCAGGACTCCATTCAAGGAAGGCTGAGGGAGTTTTTACTTCCTCTAGGAAAAGGTTTCAATAATGAAATATTTTATTTTATCTATAGATACTTTTTTTTTTTTTTTTTATGCTCTCTCTTAAAATCTTCCTCACAAAGAATTCAGGATTTCAAATTACTTAAATGTTGTTCAAGTAGTCCTTGACTTCGTAGCTCCCTGGATTCAGGCTGTGCTGTATAAAACTTTCTAGTAGCTCTCCAAACAAAACAATTACCTTCTGTCATTATGGAGTTATTAAAAACTGAGGGAAAAAGTCCAATTACTAAAAATAGGTGCCTACTGCCAGCTTAACCCTGTGATATCAAACTGTTCACACTGCAGCAGCCCAGACAGATGAAATGGCATTAAATACCTTTCTTTATGGACCCAAATTGTTCCCTTACACCCAAGCTTGCAGCGTGTAGCTTCTCATGTTTGAGTTCCTGTCAACCTTGACAGGCAGGTATAGAAACACACCTGAAACTTGAGAGAGTTCTTAGAATTCATCTCAGTAGTGGCTGAGATGATTTTCTCATCAGTGATAGGCTTGTTGTTTGAGCTCTGTGGTCTTAGTTCCTCACTTGCACCAATCACAGGAATACATCATCAAGAGCAAACCTGTTTGGTAATTTCCTGATAGATGCCACATTATTTTTATTAGCTCCTGCATTAATGTATGTAAAAATTCAAGGGCTATGGCCCTCTTTTGTTCCAGTGTTATAAAACAGATGCTTCCAGTCACATTTAGAGAAATATTAGAGAGCTGGACCATTTCCCTTCTCATCCTACCCCTTCCTTACCCATGCAGCATAACTCCAAGGCTGAGACTTCCTACTGCTCATTTTCCCCTCAGCTTTACAAGCAGAACAGATCATCTATTTTAGTTTATTAAAAGACAGAGAAAAATAAGGAAAAAAAAGCCAAATACAAAGCCCACAAAAACTCACGAGTCCTTCTATAAATGTAAAGGACAACAGAAGGAGGAAGACAGAAGTTAGCTGCATCCAGAACTGTGTTATACTTTAAATATAAGACTATCTGGCTGGAGTGCTACTAGATAAAGATCAAAAAGCTCAGCTGATGAAGCCAAATGGTAATTAGAGACCCCTCAAATTTCTCTTGCAAAACACACAGCTATGGGGGCTCAGCATGCCACCATATTAGCCAAATATTTTTGCTCAAGTATTTTTGCCCTATCTTGTATTTAGCTATGAAGGAGTAAAACCATGGCATGCTAGAATACCTCAATAGATAATTCAGTCAAACCAGGACACTGAAATGTTAGCATTTTTATCACCAGAAAGTATTTGTTCCATGACAAATGTTAACCACTGCCTACATTTGTATCCCTCTTTTGCTCTTGATTGTTATTGATTGACCACATGAGGAGAAGAATCTTTGTGTACCAGCCCAAACTGTCTGAAAACCTCTCTCAGTTTCCCAAGCATGAATTCCACAGCACTTACTATAAAGAAAAATATTTACAAGGTGGGTGGTAGGAGAGACCTGGATGGACTGCAATTGATACTGGGAATACAAGTCTGAGTCAACCATAGTTAGAGTGAAAAGCTTACCCAGAAAATACAAATGATAAGCTGTTAATAGTGCTCTTGAGATTAATTCCACTGTTATGATAGTTCAGCAGGGAAATAGCATCAGCAATGCCAACTGGCAGCAAAACAGGAAAACAAATATCAGCATGGGAGAAAAAAAAAATACCCTTCACAGGTAAGATAGATTAGGTAAGATTTGTCCTATGAGTGCAGCTCTTTTATGCAGGGAAAGGGCCCAAGTGGTGCAAAGACCTTCTGAAAGCTCCACGTGCAACTGAGGGAGGATTTCCTCCAACAGAGGAAGACTTCTGGCTGTCCCTCTAAGAGTCACAGGCAACCCCAGGCATCAAACAGGCCCTCAGTGGAGATGAACACATGCCTTTCAGGCAGTTGAGCAACACTGTCACCAGAAAAGCCCAGGGCAATGTCAATTCCACACAAACCTGCAGGCTGCCTCAATGCTTGCAGCAGCCTGGGCTAGGGAGGGGTCAGAGGTTGGCCAGTTCACTTCTCCCTCCTGTGGGGGTAGGAGTCCTGGGTTCTTTGCCAGGTGACACAGGCTGTCACCCCTTACCTCCATATATACAAAATATATATTTATATATATTTAATTAAATATTTTATATATATATATATTATACCATCAAACAAAGCCTAAATGGAACAGGGAGAAAAAGAAATAGAGGGGTATTCTTATTCTGTTGCAAAAAATTAGTAGGCACATAAGCCTAAAGAGGCACGTGGGAAGATGTCACAAGCATTGCTTTGCTGTGATGAAGTGCTTTAGCAGTGACAGCATCAGAGAAGAGACTGGCAGTGGCAAAAAAGGAGAAATCCTCCAAGTTGCCACAGCTTTCATGGAAGTATTCTAGCCTGAGTCAGCTGTAAGTTAATACCCACCTGGCATTATGACAGGTCAGTGAATGTTGGAAAAAAAGAGAAAAAAAAAGACAAAAGCTTTAATGGTGCCCAGGAAGGGTCTTTAACTCCTTATCTTCTTATTAACATCTACCTTCTCTATCAGTTTGCACCTTATCTGTTATATTAAATTGGCTGTTGGGAGTTGAATAAACTCTATCCACCAAAAAAGTGGAAGGCTGTAAATACTATGTTTACCTCAGTGACCACAGTAATCATTCCCCCAGTGTTGCAGGGCCAGGGCAGACAATTAGATGCCAGGACAGGCAGTTTTGTGGTGTTAACACAATTTGAAACAAAAGTAAGTAGGGAGAACAATTGTGCAACCTTCTGATTGAAAATGTAATGCCAGTGGTGTGTTCTTGTCATTCCAAATTACTGGATTAGGTAAATAAACCCCCCTGAAATACAGTTGCTTTGGTGGGTTCTTGCATTCTGTTGGCTTGTATCTCATTTATTTTATCCCCATTCAATTTGTAGAACAGACTCTTAGAAGTATTTCCCAATAACTTTTAAATTTCCACAATTGCTGAGATAGTGTCTCAGACAAAGACCTATAGGGTTGAAATGAAAACAGTGAAGGGTTCAAGATGACATCATGTTTTATGAACACAAGACGTGACCACAAATAACCTACAATAACCTTTAAAATTAGTTTTTTCCTGACTTCATAAAACAATATTTTATTTGGCAGGCCCTTATTGGCAAGCACTTTGAACAGTTCTATTTGTTTTCTGTAACCAGGAAGACACAACCAGTGTTTTCACATAGGTTTCCTCAGTACTGTGGTTTTGCCATTTTTCTGCCTCTTATTACTGCCTGCTGCTGTTGAATATTTTTCTTTGGGATGTTTATTAAGAACAAGGATATGAAATGAAAAAAAAAAACAAAAAACCCAACAAAAAAACCTCTCCTTATAACAGCACTGGTGAGTTTCTCCCACTGTAATATTACTATATCAAAAACACAGAACTAGATCATGGTATCTAAAATGATCTGGTGCTTTAAGTCTAAAGTTATGTAATAACATACAGCTGGCTACATTTATATTATGAGAAACTGAAGGAAATCAGCCCATATGTCCTTTGATGCAGTAACCAAGACCAAGATTTAGAAATCCACCATAACTTGTAACACCATATGAAATGAAGGAAGGGGCTTAACCAGTCACTGAACTAAATAACAAAATAAAATCTAAGTGTTCCAGTTAAGTAAACTAGAAATGAACATCAGAGTGCATGGAATGCTGCTGCTTTCTTGGGGGATTTCACCTGAGCTTAGTTGCTGTTTCAAATGAAATCCCCATCAGCAGTTGTCCTGGTTGTGAGAGCCATGACATGAGAGGAATGTGCAGTAGTGCTGCCTGCAACTGAGTGGCTGCTCTCTGTATTTGACACCCTTCAGGCTTTTGTTGTGGAAAAAAATGGACCATTTTCCTGCCCCATCTGTAGGAGCTGTTAAGCTGCTCCCAGTGCCTTAAATATGTAATTTTGGGGTTTGGGGCTTCTTAAAGAGAAAACGTAAGATTTTTATTCGGTGTATTTTCAACTAAGAAATTGAGCCTGCAATCCAAATTGCACCATTCAGCAAATCCCATCCCCCCACAGATGTTTGGTATGTTTGAGCACCGTGCAATTAAGATGAGCTTTCTGGCTTCTGTATACAGTTTGAACTTCCCAGTAATCCCTCTTTCTTCTCTACAGGTTAAGCTTGAGCGAGTGAGGAAAGTTCCAATAATTAAACTTGCTCTATTGACCTAACCAAAATTAACTGGCTATGCAACAATGTGGCTGTCCATGTAAAAACAGGAAGCCAGATTTCCCCAAGTAACCCTTACTCACCATGAGAAAAACAGCTGGTGCTCTCCCTTTACATGCAAGTGTGTGGGGCATGGATAAAAGATGTATACTTCTGATATCCTCCCTTTTAAAGGGGCGTGGGGTTTTTTTTTTTCCAGTGGAAATTTTCCAGCACTCAGTCAGTTCCTGAGAGGTAGGGCCCCAAGACAGTCTGGTCAAAACAGAATCCTATCTTTGTAAGGAGAAGTCTGTGAAAATGAACAAAGAAGCCACATTAGTATAACGTGAATAATCCTCCCTGACCTCCAAAGAGAAAAATAATAAAGGATTTATTGCACGCTTTTTTTTTCTTGCTAAGAAAGAGTAATAAGAAAAATCCTTCTTACAACAACAATAATCACTGTTGCAGAATCAGAGCTTTTGTGTCACTGTTTTTCAGTAGTTACGCTCCATTTCTCCCAGTAGACTGCTGGGATTTGGGATTTTTGCTGTTGCTACGCATGCTCGCACATCTGCTCCACATGTGTGACCAGCAACTGGATTTTCTGAGCTGAATGTCCTGCTAAATGGACAGAGTGGGCAGATCATTCCTTAGAGAGCAGAGAATCTGCCTCTGGTGGATTGCTGCCAAATGCAATGGTGTAATAAAGAAAAGAAAGCTGCTCGTTCGGGTTGCTCTGAAATGAACTGTGTCCTCTCCTAAAATACCATCTGGTTGGGATCCCTGGAGGCACAGTCCAGCACACCTAGGTCTGGCAGGCTCTGGAAATGTCTCTGCTAAGTCAACTGGGGGAAGGCAGGACAATTAAGAATTAGAAGAGGTAAAACAACTGTACTGTCATTCCCTTTCCCCCACCTAGACAGAATTACACAAGAGGCTTGTGGAGGTGATTGGTTTTTCTGTGGCTGAAGCTGACAGCTAATCTTTAATATAGCTGTCTGAGGCTTCAACTTACTATGTATTGGCTAAAAGCTTTGTTTTCACCTGGTGTTCAGCAGCAGCAGTCTGGACTGATGGTCTCTCTTCAGGTTTGGCCCCTCAGTGCATTAATCAAGGGCTTTCTAGCAAACTGCATCAAGGTGATGGAAGTGAGCCCTAGAGTATGTGTGCAAGGAAATCCAGCTTCCAAAACTCCAATCACACTGGGGACTGACAACACGTGTACGAAGTAGGAGGAGAAATTACCAGATGCTTCCCAGTTTGGGCCATTATCACCAATGAAACCCATCTCATGGTCTGTAGGTCACACTAAGTAGTCTGCTGCAAACATTTGGTTCATTCCTGTTGCTGGCAAAATGAAGATTGTGACTGCACAGTGCTGAATCTACTCTGAATAAAAGTTGATTTTCTGAAGTACTATCAGTGCACTAAAATCCCTCTGTGAGTTTAGCAAACAGACAAAAAAAATAGTATTATCACAGTTTAATTCATCTGTGTAATGGATGTCCTGCAAAGTCAGAAACCTGACAGTTCAATTCTCAACAAACCCAATATTTCATTTTCCTTTTCTTCTCAGTCCACATCTATCCTGGTGGAATTAAGCAGGGCCTGGGAACATTCCTGGGCACTGGGTTGGGATGATCTATGGTGTTAAACAGCAAGGCAAGACCCTAGCACCCACAAGGCTGCTGCCAACTACCATTCCAACCACTCCCAGGCACACAGCAGCAGCAGGGGATTTCCAGGCCATTCCCAACAGGCAATTTGCAAGCAGCCACCCAGTTCTGAAGGCTGTGTGTTTACTAGAGCTGAGCTGGCTGCTCTCTGCTAGTTGGCCTTGGTTCCTGGGAACACTCTGGGAATGTCTCAGCTGACCATCTATAGCCCTGGACAACTTTCACCAGCAAGATTTTATTTTAAGAAGGGGCAGACTCAACCACTTATTGAGGTAGAGGGTTTTTTTCTGCCTGTTTCTTTGTAAACAAACCCAAATTATAAAACTCTAGAGTTATTTTCAGGGCTTCCCTCTGCCTGACAGGGTTTTCTTTCTGAGATTGCCCTGAAAGCTGCTGGGTGACCAAGCTCCTGCAGCAGTGGCACTGATTAAGTGGATGTCTCAGCCTCTAGTTAATCCAATCACACTGCCTCTTTGAAACCACCACTTTGGTTTGTTCTTTGTTTGCCAGAGGAGTTTTAAAACAGATAACTCTTGGTTAAATTTTGAGTTCCTATTTTTCTTGTTTATCCATCGGCTTCTAATTGTGCTGGATTTGATTCCAGATGATTTTTAACTAATTTGAAATAATTTATTGGATTATTGCTTCCCACCTCCCAAAGAAATGGCCAGAAAAAAAAACAGAATTCTGCCTTTGTAGGGCGTTTCAAGCTCAGGATTCACTTCAAATTCTTTAATTTGTCTTGAGTCAGACATTATCAAAAAATTCATAAGAACAATCTTAAATAATTTACTCTTTTGGCTCCAGCTGTTACTTTATCAACCATGAAACTGAGAAAAACACTTTTACTAACAGCTCTGCTGGCTCATTGGGAGTCAGACCAGGGAAAGTCTCATGTTTAACTCATACTTTCTGGGCTTTCCTGCATGAACCTGCAACCTGTCAGGAATTCCTAACCAACCAGCTCCCAGTCCCATGGACAGCTTTGTCTGAGCTCAGCACTTCCAGGCTCCAAGTACCAGGAGCATATGGTGCAAAGAGCAGGACTCAGGGCCAGACCTTGGAGGGTTTCCAGCCAGGTGGGAGTAAGCCCCAGTGCACAGACCTGTGAAGGCAGCAGCTTCTGACCCTGGCCACTGCTCAGGTGTTGAAATGCAAGTCCTTTTGTGCTCAGAGTTCTAGTCAGTGAAACAGCTTTCTTCAATTAGCAGTTTCTGAAAGACCATTCCATTGGAGAATTTCTAATAGTTAGTGGAATAGATACAGGGTAGAAAAGAAAGCAATTCATTATTATTCATTTTTGAATAATGTGATTGTGATTTTTATTAACTAGTTGCTCTGTTTTCATTCATTTTCTAAATCACAGTAATGATGAGGTGAAGTTATTTAGGTGATCAACTAGATGATTCAGAGCCCACTGTTTGACATGAATCCATTTTGAAGTTTATAGAATCATTTTGGTTGGAAGAGACCTCTCAAGATGACCAAGGCATTAACACAGCATGAAACCACCACTAAGCCATGGTCCTAAGTGCCTCATCTACTCTTCATTTAAATCCCTCCAGGGATTGTGACTCCCCCACTTCCCTGGGCAGCCTGCTGCAGTGCTTTACACCCTGCCTGTGAAGAATTTTTTCCTAATACCCCATCTAAATTTCCTTTGGCACAACTTGAGGCCATTTCCTCTCCTATCACTTGTTTCATGGGAGAAAAGGTCAACCCTCACTTTGCTACAACATCCAACTTTGGTTAATTTAGAGGTTTTCAGTATATTCTGTTTTTCTTCCTGCCTTTCTGGGTCCCCACTGCTGCTCAGCCTTCTTGTCTATTCCCCAGAAGCTCAAATCCCCCACAAGTGTCACTCCCTTGCTAGTGATGACAGCAACATGGTTCCTCTCACACACAGGCTGGGCAGATCTGATCACACCTCTTGCAGTTGCAGGGGTTCTCAGTACTTTCTGCAAACCAGACTTGTAGAGGAGGATGAGTGCAAAGAATCACTTGGAAGTGCACGTGAGAAATATGGAGCTGGCTTGAACAGAAAGGATTCCTTCTCTGAAATTTTTCTGATCATCTGAACAAGACACTTTGTCCTGCATGACAGTAATTTTCAATGAAGCTTCATGAAATCAAACAGTTCCACTCTACCTGGCATATGGCTTTCTGGATCTCACAGAGCTTACCAGTAATGCAGCATCCATGCCACACACCTCCACATTTCACAAACTATGACAGCATTATGGACTGGGGAACAGAAAAAAAAAAAACTCCTACTGGGGAAAAAAAAAATGTTTGCCAATTTTGTTTGTTGTTGTCAATACAGGTTTTTATGGCCTCAGCAAGTTGTCAGAAGAAAGAGAACAGCCTGCCAAGTCTCCAGTAAACATTCTGGAGTTACACCCACAAAGCAGGCCACTAAGAAACTGGATTTTCTTCAGCGTAACTCAGGTTGAGCTATCTCATTTTCAGCACAGTTCACTCCTCATGGCCCTTCAGATCCTGCTCTCTTCGTGTTTGTTCTCATCCCCCTGAACCTGCCTGCCTGCTCTTTCATGTTCCACATCTGGCTTAATCAGACTTAGGTTATCATTAGATTTGTGAACATGTCTGATGAAGGTGCCTCTTTTATTACTCACCTGCAGTCTGGTTTTAAACGTTAACATCTTAAATGTTGATAGGTTTTATTCTCATTCCCCAAACTGCATATTGTTTACACATGTTTCTCCAAGGCATGGAATATAGATATTAAAATTAAACAACTACATATATCTATATGCATATATTTGCATCCACACCATTTTATATATAGTTAGACATATAAGCCCATACTAGATATAATGTCCATAATCTCTGTGTATATTTATTTTCTAGAATTGGGCTCCAAATAAAACTATTTCTCAAGTCTAACAGTGCCTACTGATGTAGCTGTAAGTTTACTTAAGAACCAGAATGGTCTTGTGTTGACAGTGAAGCATCCCAGAAGCTCAGAGCACCATGTAATTGAGGACCCTTTCCACATGCAGTTGGTAAATAAGCTTTGCCAGATGAAAAAGTGCACCATTCTGACAGGGGTGTGCAGTGGTGAAGTGCTGGCAGTGGGCTCCCTGTTCTCTCCCTCCCTGAAGCTACTATTCCTTTTCACCCCTGGCCTGCATACACACCTACAAGTGTGGAAATCTCAACTGTGTGGTAAGGCACCAAAAAACCCATAAGCCTTTTTCTCAATACTTGCTCTTGCAGTAATGTGCTCAGATATTACTGCAGCTTGTGCACAAGACCTCAATCCTGTTCCACTCCAGAAGACATGAGGGCAATGTTTTTACTAGCCACTGCTGAGCTATGCAGTTTCTTGCTCTTCATCCCTCAGGAGAAATCTGATAACATATCTTGGACTATTTGTCAATATTTCTGCTTTTGGACTTCAGACACTGGCCAAAATTCAAGGGTCTTGGACTGTTCCAAAGAGGAGGAACTGGCCAAAAATCAGGGGGGTTGAACTATTCCAAAATAGGATAAATTGGTGCAGGAATCAATACTTCTTTCACACAGTACCCTGTACAAAGGAACATGTTGCAGAGAGATCTCATGTAACAGAAGCCAGGGTAATAGAAGACACTCCTATGTCAGATCTGTGTTGCACACCAGCTACTAACATTTGCAGAAAGTAATGGTTATAAATGCAAGCCCAGAACCATATATATAAGCTGATATTTTGGGAGGGTTTTGTTTACAGTCTTCAGAGGACAATAGTGAATATAGCTGGACCCCTGGGTTGCTCTGTGGGATACCTAGGTCCATTTTCTTTTTGCTTCCATTTCTCTCCTATATGCAACTATTCCTTTGAATGACATCCTTTCCAGCCCTCCACCCAGAGAGCTCAGATTCCTCAGGGACTTTCAAGACATCTTTGTGTTAGTGTGGAGACCAGGGGCAATCCATGAACAACTTGTTTACTTGACACCAAGTGGTCAGAACTGCCCATTTCAGGGGACCTTCACTAGACTGTCAGTGACTGAAAGTACTGGAAGTCAAACTTCAGCTGTTTTTCTATGAATAGTGNATATAATATATTTTTTTATTTTTTAAATGCAACACCAAACCAAATCCTCTCAAACAGCTGGACTGTCACGACCTCCTGTAGGAAAGAGCCAATGAGCTATTACAGAGAAGGGGGTCAACAGGCAGTAGCAATTATTGAGTGTGTGCTTCTGTGTGCAGGAGAGGTGCAATTGTGTTATCCCTCTGTCGAGGCTGTGGGTGAATGGAGAATAAGAAATGTCATTCATCAAAACAGTAACAGCTTTTCTAGCTGTTACCCATTGCTTGCTGTCACCTTTTTAAAGTACTTGGGCTCTTCCCATGCAAAGTGTTACATATGAGCCACTGATAGTTAAATGTTTTAGTATGAACTTGTTTAAGCTGAGAGTGGAAAACTTTAATCTCTATGTCTCAAGAAGGTCAGAGTAATTGGAAAGAGCTGACTGTCTGGGTGAAATGTGTGAAATCTGAAAAATGCCTGTGTGAAGAGTGTGGTATGGCCTCACAAAGGGGTGGAGAAAGGGAGTCTTTTTCATTTATCAACACTTGTATTTAATCCGACAGTCACAAATACATGAAGCTGATACAGAGTATTTTCTGTTTATGTTGCACTGATAGCAGTCACAACTTAAAATGGATGAAGTATCTGAAAGGGACTAGTATCTAGATGATACTCAAACACACTACATGTAAGTTGCCATTAGACAACTTACCATTCAGCAAAGGAATCCAATTAATTTATTAAGAGATATGAATCTTCTCTAAACTGGGGTGAGGCAGTTTGTTATCCATATCTCTAGTACGAGTGCTTAAAAAAAGTGAATAAATACAACAATCAGTACTAAAGAATGATGGTGACAACTGGGAGTTACACTGACTGGCCCCATCTTCAACACAGGACCTATAAATTAAAAATGTGTGCAGGTGTGTTTCTGAACGTGCCTTTGTGCACGTGTGCACACGTTCAGTGGCTGCCAGAGATCCCAGGGAGTGATTGCAGCTCCCTCAGACTGTGCTTGGCCCTGGCAGCAGTTGCAGAGCTGGCAATTGTTTCCCTAAGCTATGCACCAGGTGCAGCTCCCTTGCTTTACACTGTCATTCCCAACACTACACTGCACCCACATGGGAAGAACCCACAGCTCCTGCACACACTGTCTGAAAACAGGAAAGTGAGAAGCAGAGAAGTGCTTTAGTATTAAATATGTGTCAAGGGCCCTTATTAGCTTTATCCCTATCCATTAATGTGTTATTGTATCACTTTATTTTTGAGCTAATTTATTATTCTAAACGTCACCTTAAAAAATATCTGTGTAGGACTGGCTGAACAGCGTGCTCACTTGTTTCACCACTTGGAGCTTCAGCAGCTACCTGTGAACCTGGGACTGATTGATGACATCAGTGGGCAGAGGTCTGAGGCTCCCATTCCTCTGCTGGAATCTGCATCCTGAACCTTGTACGTGCTGCCTTCCCCCCACACGCACATTCCCATCATCGTATCATTGTCTACCTCACGTTAACTAAACACATTAACTTACCTTTCTCATGCCCAGCGCATCCATCGTAGCTAACAGGGATCTTGCTGAAGTTGCACAGCGGCACAACGGCAGCACCCATAGGCCGCAGAGGGAACCGCGCTGCCCGCCCGCCCGCCATTCCTGGTCTTCTACTCCCTCTGCAGGGCGAGCTCTGCTGCTGCCTATTCCCCTGCTGCCAATTCCCCTGCTGCCAGCTCTCCTGCTGCCAATTCCCCTGCTGCCAATTCCCCTGCTGCCAGCTCCCCTCGGCCGCCTCCATCGCCGCTGTCTCACCCGCTGTCTCACCCGCCCCCGCAGGCACCGCAGTCCGAGGAGCACCCCGCTGAAAAGGGCTTACAGGATCCACCTGAATGCCGCCATTGTCACTTACTTTCACTCATTTAGAGTTGCATTCTTTTTCTTCACGGCTCTCAGGTGCTTCCAGGCAGCTCGTTCTATGCTCCCTCCCTCGCTGTGAGCCGCGGGCTGGAGCCCCCTCCTCCTCCTCCTGCTCCAGCACCTCTCCTCAATTGGAAGAGAGGAAGGACACAGGTGATTTCTTTTATCCCTCCATTAGTTCTGCCATTCGAGTACCTTCAGTCTAAGTCAAAGACAGAAAGTGGCACTTGGAAGTTTTTCTTGGTATGAGTAGTGAGAGAAAAAGCGAATTTGGAAACATCTGTTGAAGCATTTTCAATCAAAGTAAAACACAGTTCGCCCACCACCTCTGTGCAGCTGCTTTTGAATGCTTTCTCTTAAACTTGTATAAAACTGCATTTCCCTACAACAGCTTATTGCCTTCCGTGAGGAGCATTTGGCTGTTGAATGCCACATCTTTCTGTGGAGCAGTTTTCCCAGCTGAACAACTTTTTCCAAGGCTCCAGAGTCGCCAGAGTTCTGCCCTTTGCTCGCTACTGGCTCCGAGGGCTGCGCTGGAAGATGGCGTCCGGCGGCCAGGGGATGGAGTGGGGATGGAGCGGGGATGGCAGTGGGGATGGAGCGGGGATGGAGTGGGGATGGCAGTGAGGGCCTGAGCAGCTCTCCTCTGAAGTCACTGTAGTGATAAATGCAGAGCAGTGACTTCAGTGAATTGATTTACACCCATGTGTTTAATGTCAGCTAAAAAAAACCCAGAATATTCATATTTGGTTCCATAGATTAATTCAGCTTTGCAGACAACGTGTTTTCTTCCCCAAAAGTCATTCAGGTAGAAGATTCCAAGGGGTTTTCTCCTCCTCATCCTTGCGAGCATTGGCCTCACGCAGGCAGACACAGGCAGCAGTGAAGAGGGAAGTGGGGACTGTTCCCTGCTGAGGAGCACAGTCCCTGAACTCGTCTGTCGCCCCGGCCAGCGGGATTCTAGGTGGAATCTCCCTGGGGATCGGCTGAGCCGAGCTGAGGGTCAGGTGCGTGTGGCGCAGCCTGTGCGTGGCTTGTGCGGGGATCGGGCCTCGGCCTGGACGGGGCTGCAGGGCGGCCAGCAGGGGGAGCCTGTCACACTGACCGCGCTACAGCAGCAGCAACTGCTTCTGCTGGGGCGGGGCGCGGTGGGGACACACACACACTCACACACTCACACTCACACACACACATTCACACACACACACACAGAGGCCAGGCCTGGCAGCGTCACCCACACGCTCACTGTCCTCACTGACAACGTAGCCATCAGCATGAATGACAATCCCAGGTCTGTCCTAGAGGGTTTTCACCTCAACACATTTTGCTGATGCAGAGACAAACAGAGATGTGTAAATCTGTTGCACAAACTCAAGTGAGTCAAATGTGAAACACGGCTGGATAATTTTGGTAGATAAAATCTGTGGTTCAAGGTCCTTGCCTATATTTCAGTTATACCTGAGTAATACCAACTCATCTAGAGAAAAATGAATTCAGGCAAAGAGATCATCTGGTTCATCAAGGGTTCCCTGATACACAGTTGTTTCAGCACTCAAGTATCATCTTGGCAGCAATCAATTTTACAAGACAGCACTTTTATGCTTTTACACTTTTCAATTTACAGAGGAGTCCAGAAACACGTCTGCAATCACTGGAACAAACACTGCCGTGAAGCAGCCATTATTCATGTGGCACTGATGGAGACACTAAAGCAGTGATGTTTATGAACCTGCCACTGCTTGTCCTTCCCTGAGCTACCTACTCTGCTGACTCTGGGCTGTGCTTTAAGACCAGGACCACATCTTTTATAGGGAGAAAACAGCAGCAGATTGAGGGGGGCCTGAGGGATTTCTGCAATCTAGTGTGTCCCAAAGTAATCCCTGCAATGTACAATCGTGTAAGTTTCTTCAGAAATATTTTCAGCAACTGAGTGGAATGAATGTACACGACAGCAACAGCCATAGCCTAGAGAGCTTACAGGGGGTGTTATTGTTTCAATTAGGTGGTGTTATTGTTTTAATTACACATATGTATGCAGAGAACCTGAGGGCACAGGCAAGAAATTACCTGTTACAGTCCATGGTGGAAGCCTGTGCCAGAATGGGTAACCAGCAGTTCCTCTTTGAAAATGTCATTGGTAGGAAAAATAAGGCAACTTTGATGTTTTAAACAGCAGATCATACTCCTAGCACTTCTGACTTTTTTGCTTCCTCTAATTATTATTCCAATTATTATTCTTACTGCTGTTATTGTTGTTATTAATTCCTTGGCTTAATTAGATCATACTTTTCTCTCCAAGAGTCATTTTCTTCAGGACTTCAGGACTGACCTTTGGTGCTGTAAAAATAAGGAAAAACATTCCTCAGGCTACCTTTCAATCAAAGTTTTATTTTCACACATGAGGCATCTCCACAGATAATAAATATGGCATGGGGTTTTTTTTACATATATGCTAAACCACTTTGTCAGAGTAGAACCTACAAGGGAGTTATTTATAGTCCTTATTTTCATGAGTGACCATTTCTTCTTTTACCCAATTTCTTTAATGCACTCTTGCACATTTTTCTTCAAGTGAAAACAGAAGAGGTATGATTCACTATATACAATTTATGTATATAAATGTCATTACAATGTCTATATACAATTACACTATATACTATTTTATACCAAAAATTAGGTATCTATTTGAAATTAGTTGAATGTTTCTGAGGTACAATTAATTGAAATAAGAGACTTTTTCTCACCTGTTTTTCTAACTGTTTCAGGTGGGATGAATCATTTCTATGTAGAAATGTGGTAAGAATTCTCTGAAAGTGATGCAAAAGAAAAAAATTACATGTAATTATGAGGATTACTTTTGCTTTCAAGTACTTCATACAATAATCCCTGCCTAACTTCTGACAGCAAATGTGTGTGAAAATGCAAACCTGCATGCAGCTACAGGCATGCAAGTGGAACCTGGTGTGCCCCAGAACAACAGCACCTCAAACAAGAGTGTTCTCTGTGCACTGCTCTCCACTGCTGCTGTGAGCAGGGCTGCTGTGAGAGCACAGGGACAGCCAGCTCACCATAATGCTTGCTGCATGGGAGTCAGTAGGAAAAGACAATCAATTCCAAAAAGATTCCAGCAGCACTGACTGCTCTATAGTGTTTTGTTAACCTGAAGTGGTACATTTCATGACCAGGATATCACAATTTGTCTGCAGAGGCACAAACCAGCATTTTAACTGCAGAGGGCATGAAAGAGCTACTGAATAGCAGGGTTTTACTTATTACTTAGTATTATTTATTTTATTTATTTTATTACTTATTATTATTAATACTTGCAATGTCATTTTCTGCAAGTTTGATTTCTTTCATACTAAATATTTACAAGATCACATTTTAGACCTGAAAGGTCCTCAAAGGATCCATCTGATTGCTTTCTTGTGGAAAAATACAAGCTTAAAAAACATAATTTATCAGATTCATTCTAGGGGATATTTCTTATGATAATCAGGAACTAGAAATTATTCTGTTATCCTCACAGAATGTAATGAATGCCACTTCACAGATTTTATTTCCCATTTTACTTCACACTCAAAAATATTTTTTTTTATTACTTGCATACAAGATGAGCTGACCTTTACCTGTTTCCCACTTCATACCACTTTGAAAGCCTCCAGCCATTCATTAATGCTCACTAGAATTACTGACCACATCCACCATAGTGCAGATAATTTCTAAAACTTTTCTAATGCTTATAATGATTTAATCAGATTGGGCTTAAGTTAAAAAATAAAAAATAAAAAAGGAGTTGAGATTTTTGTTAAATTAAAAATTGTTTTTTAAAAAAGCATCTGAATAAATTGAAGACAGAATTGTCCAGAACTTGTTGGGCTGGATTTTAGGGGTTTCTGGAAACCTGAAGCAAATATCACTCAGGGTGTGTTTTCAGACATGAAAAAGGTCTGCAAAGACCACTACCCAGACTCCAGCCTCCAGCAGGAAGGTGTTGGCAGGAGCAGCCCCAGCCAGTGACAAGCACCCATCCTCCACCCACGCAAGCTGATTGGCACAAAGCCCCATTTTTCCATTACCCACCTACTAAGCATGTTTCCCAGCCCCTTCAAGCCAGTGGCATCTTTGTCATTCACTCTGTAGTCTTGGAGGCTGATGGCTGCAGAGCCCACCATGCACAGTGCTTCTTTAGCCCACCTCAGTTTATCACTGCTGGGAATCAGTGAAGATGGAGAAAAAAGACTGGTTCTGCTTCTCCCCTCAGCAGTGTTGGTTTTTAGTTCACTTGGGAAGATTTCTGATAAAATATGGATGGACACCAGCAGAGGGTGCATTGCTGCCACTGTAATGCTGTAACAGAATCACAGCATCACAGTGTCAGGGGGTGGAAGAGACCTAGATCATCCAGTCCAACTCCCCTGCCAGAGCAGGGGCACCTAGACCAAGTCACCCAGGAACAGATCCAGGGGGGGCTGGAATGTCTCCAGAGCAGGAGACTCCACAACCTCCCTGGGCAGCCCCTGCCAGGCTCTGCCACCCTCACTGGGAACAAGTTCTTCCTTGTGTTTCCCCCAAACCTCTTGTGCTCCAACTGACTCCCATTGCCTCTTGTCCTGTCACTGGATGGCACTGAGCAGACTCTGGCTCCATCCTCCCTACACTCACTCATCCTTACACTGCAAAGAACCCTAAGTAACCATGCTGTGGTGCAGCAAAGCTTTGCACTAATCCTGCACCTTCCATTTTTGTGGAGCTGCCTACACAAAGGTGCACAATGGAAAGAAGGATGAAATACCAAAGCCAGTGAAGCCAGATGCTTTAAAGAAGAAAAAAACCAAACCACCACCCATCAAGAAGTAATTTGCCTCTTGTATTGTGCACTTAAGGCATTTTGCATCTTTTCTTGCAATACCCATCGTAAGAGTGGTACTTTCTTGATCTGCTGCAAGTAGCCACTTCCAGAAGGGGTGAAAGAGACCTCATTTCTTCCTTCCTTCCTTCCTTCCTTCCTTCCTTCCTTCCTTCCTTCCTTCCTTCCTTCCTTCCTTTCCTTCCTTTCCTTCCTTTCCTTCCTTCTTTTACCCTGACCTACTGGTCTGGAATGCAGCTCACCTCTGAGCATTTTCAGACATACCATTTTCAGAGAGGCCTGCATGTCACAACACACAACCAGGGCTTACTCCACTGCTTACAAAGCCTGCACATGACAGCCAGAGAAGCCACACAGTGCATGTGACCCTCCTGTGCTCCACCTACACACACACCCTTGCTACAGAAGGGACAGAACAGTGTTAGAATAACACTCACCCTTAACTTAAGCAGGACACAAGACTGGCAGAGTTAAAAAACTTGTCCCTTGCAGAGCAGCTGAGCAGCAGGGGAGCCTGATCTCACTGGTACTGCTGCAGCCCTGCGAGCCCCCAGCACATTCCTCTGCAGAGGATTCATGTCATCCCCCCTCCTCTGATGAAAGCATAGGAGAGAAGGATAAAACAGTGTCTAGAAGAGGCCAAGACTTTTTCTAGCCTTGCAGACTAGCTTAAACCAAGCACAACATCATCCTTTTAGGCTTACTGTGCTGGCACTGGATTCAGAGTGAGCCTTCAAAGAGTGGTTTTAAACTCACTGCCCTTTAGAAGTGCCCCTGTTAGCCCATGTACCACAGGCCTGTGGGTGCTTAAGCTGGAGTCACAACTGAACTCCAGAACATAGTTTGCATTAATGAAGACCATAATGCTGCCCCACCACTGGAAAGGCAGTTGAGCACAGCATAAACACACGCTTAAAGCTAGAGCAGAATAAAAACACTACTACTACTAAAATCTCAGCATAAGCAGCATGGTTGTGTGTGAGTTGGCTGAAGATGGCTGGAGGGAGGAGCTGCCATGCATTCTTGAGTGCACTGCAAGAAACTTCCAGTCCCATTGACTTCAAGAGGCTTCAGTCAGAACGTGTCTGTGCTGTGGAAAGGAGCTGCTTCACACAGCACTGAGAGGCTCCTCGGGTTTGGTCTCTGAGCAACTCCTGGCAAAGCCACTGCTCAGTAAGTGAAAACACACTTTTTTCCAGTCACCAGGATTGCAACTTGTACCTGGATTTGGCTTTCTTTTCATTTTTGTTGTTGCTGCCATCCTGACAATCTGGCTCCTTGGCTAGGTGCTGACTTTACAAATTCATGTTTGGCTACTAAAGCAGGGAAAGGGGTGGGGGGCTGACCTTGGGGTGGGTGGTTTCCCCTTCAGTGGGATGGCTCTGCTTGCAGCTTGACTCCAGCTAACAAGCAGCACTGTCAGCCCAGCAGCTGCCATGCAGGAGGTCTGTCCCCCGGGCAGCTGCTGCTCATCTGCCTGCAGCTGGCAGCAGAAGTGAGGCTGTTCCCAGTCCAGCTGTGACAGCGTGGAGGTGCCAAAGCCCAAGCTCCTCAGTTCTCAATCCAGGAGCAAGGAAGGGTTTCTGGTGCCAGACCACAGGCTGGCTTGCAGGGAAGGAGGGGGCTTGGGGGTTAATCTCCTTTGACGATGGTGGGATGGGAGGAATTGGAAGAGAGGGACAAATAGAGAAAATAAGTAACAGAAGGAATGGAAAGGAGGGGAGAAGAGAGCAGGAGAAGACAGGAATGGCTGAAATGGAAAGGAAACATGAAACTGGAAGTGACAGGGCCAGGCTGAGGCAAGGAAATGAGAGAAGACAGAGTAATGAAAGAGGGAGAGAAGCAGCAACAAATCACTATCCAAGGGATGCAATTATCTACAATGGATGCTGAGCAGGGAAATGTCTTCTTGAGCTGCCATCTTGGGCACTGCTGAGCCTGGAAGGCTTTCCTGCCCACAGCCCTGCCATTCAAGGGATATCTCCCCCAGATTTTACCATCTGGAGGAGCTCTGGTATTCTCTCTCACCTCCTTGCTTTGCCACTTTATTCAAATTCACATCAGTTTTTGCTTGTCCAAGTGTCTTACTGTCTCATTTATCCTTGTAACTGTGTTAGAATTCACTGTTGTGGCATTTTAACTGAATTATAATTTCAGTTTCTGAGACAGGAGTATGTGCAGGATAAAGGACAAGCTCTGTTTCAATCTGAAGACTGAAAAGCACACTTAACCTGGGAACAAATATATTAAGAAATGCTGCTTTGCTCTCCAGGATGGTGTATGCAAGCTGAGGATATTTTACCATAAACATGTGTTAACATTTGGGACTGTTTCCTCAGCACAGGTGCTGAAAATTGTGTTTTTCAGATCTCAGAACTAATTGAGCGTTCCTGGAAGAAATAACCAAGTAAAATGTGTATTTGACAAGTACTTTATAGCCTTGTCAATCAAAATCAACTTACACTGGGAAAATGCATTGTCAGTGACAGATCCCTTCCTTTGGTGCTTGCCAGAAGCATAAGACAAACTTAACTGTATAAAACAAGTGAGCTGAGGAATTGGCCAAGGGAGGTAGACATCATAAAAACTTACTGTTCTGAAGTTGAAGATGCAGGCACTGGAGGCACAAATATTTCAACCCATCTGGATACTTCACCTTTGCATCTTACTGTAGGCACCTACAACAGGGCACTGGGCATCAAACTNTATAAATAATATATTTTTATTGGTTTTATATAAGATAAATATAAGCTATATATTTCTATCTTAATATTTCATAACAGATTTTACCAGAGGGAAGCCTTAAAGATATAACTCTTTTCACAAGTCTCAGCAGTTCTCCCTCTTTCAGTGAGAATTTTGTGCTTTCAATAAACTAACTTTGAAACAAACAAGAAAAAATTCCTCTTTCACAATGTACACAGAGAAAAAAATAACCATCTAGTAAACTGCATCTGAATTAATCAATCTAATAACTAACTTCTCTGGTGGAGTGACCTACAGAACAAAAGTTGCTGCATCATTGGAAAGTGCTCAGCAGTCATCAGGAACCTTTCCTGTCTCTGGAAGCTTCTGTCCTGATGACACTTAGAACAGCCCTGTGGAGAGGATGAGGCTCTGGTGTCACACATACACAAACCTGAATGCACCAAGAGCTACAAGGCATCCAGACACAGTTTTTGTTCCACAGCCTAAGTTGTCAAGATAAACTAAAAGCTTTATTGTGCTATTTTAAAGCCAACTGGAGCCATACCACTGATTACAATAGGGTCACATCTCACTTTTTTTTTCTCTTCGATTTTTGGTTGGTATTTTTGTTTTCAATTCCACCATCTTCTATCCTTTTCGTTCTTTCAGCAGTTTTTACAGGATCATCAAGCCATCTTTTTCAAGGAGGTAGCCTGAAAAGCTAAAGAAAAGAAGATTGTAACTAGAAATTCTGCCAACTCATCTAAGAAAAAATAATTTATTTTTCAGATTTTGCATGAAATGAGCTGGTTTGAATATACAAATCTGATTCATTCAACTTTGCAGTTACAAAAAGCATTCCTGGTGCCATCTTTGGTATTTTCTGATGAACACTACCCAAGGAACACCAATTAGAGTGCCTGAGGAGTAAGGTAAGCAAGGCTGGAAGACTCTGAGCTTTTATTTACTCTGTGTTATCTCTGTCCAGATGTTCAAAGCAATGTGGCTGGTGATTTATTTGCTAGTTAAATTCAAAACATCATGTGTGGACCAAAGGCTGCCAAGATTCTCGTGTGTATTGCTATTTGTGAAAAGCTATGCACAGACAAAAAGCTATCAACCAGTTGGTTAATTTCATTTTATATCTTTATTCCCATTGTAAGTATTAACAATAACCCAAAAGAGCATTTAAATTTGGTTTGGATACACAACAGCATTAATCACAGTCCAGTTTCTTTTTTTTTACTGCAGTTTCATGATCTGTTTTAGTAGTTCTGTTGTTGGTGTATTTGCTTCCAGCAAAGTAGATTTTTCAGTGTTTGCAGATTATTCTAAAAGACTGTTAAAGATAAAAAAAATCCATAATGCAATGACTAAAAAGACATTAATAAAGCTTATTATCCTTCCATGTAAGATTAGTACTAAGTATGTCTGATGATCTCAAATTCACTTTTTGTTGTTCATTGTCTGTTCCCTTTTCAAAGTCCATAAACAACCATAATATAAATGTTCATTACAGCAGTTCATTGCAGTAACATTTTTAATTGGCTTGAAATTCTTTTAAGAGAATGAGGTAAGTAAAACAACCCTACGAAGTATAAGGTTCTGTTTAAGTTACACACAAAGCAACGACACTAAGGCAGTATCACAATGTATAAATTAGAGTGGACATGATTTTCTAAATTCACATGATAATTCTTTGGGGAAAACACATCACAGACTGAATTTTCATCCTCAGTTGAAGAAGAGTCACAAAATACAGTCAAAGAGACATCGTTCATCTTGTCTTTTAAAAGCCTGTGAGATGAATTCCTTCATTAAATTTCTTAATGTAAAAGTGAATTCAGAAAACTTATTTGTGAAAGCTGTCCTGTTAAATTATGAATGCCAGTAATAAATTCTTTAGTTCCTTGTGTATTTGAGTGCTTTGCATAGGAACAAGCATTAATATATATATGAATAAAATATGCCCATTGTATAGCCACACACAGAGCTAATATGAATGCCTATGTTGTACACTGCCAGAAAAGGACAAATTATTAATCAAAGGAGCAAGAAGCAAAGAAGGGAGCAGATGATGCATGAGAACTTCATTAATTGCCTTGGGATGACTTCTGTGCAGAAGAAAATGTGTGCTCTGGATGCAGAGTCAGGTAGCAACTCTATTTTATCGTGCAACAAAGGACGTTTGTATCAGCATCAGCTTCTAAAAGGGATTCAGAACAGAGATAGGATGGAAGGGGACCCAGTATGGATCATGCTACCCAAAGTTGTGTCTGAGCTCCAGAGAGAATGAACACAGGGAGACTTACAGGAAGAATGCTGTGTCAGAGGGAAACCTGCTGAACTCACAGTGCTTTTCCTCTGGACTGGGGCACTCACTGGAGACTTCTGGTAGAGATACAGCTCTGAGACCTTATTCCAATCATGGCAGATACAGAAAACATTCAAACTGGACCCTTCACAAGGAACAGGACAGCTGGAACTCCTGAGTCTGACTCGTGTTGCTCTTAGTGGTTGTGATACCTGGAGACACTCCACGTAGTAACCATTCCTATTCCCCTCACACACTCCCTTCTCTTCCCTACCACTGAATACATATACATACTCACCAGCAAGAGCTGAAAATGCTTTTCCTGCAGAAGAGCTAACAGAATTTTGCTGTTTCTCCATTACACACAGATATGCTTGCAAAACATTTTTTGTCTTAACTCTTTCTCTCCCTTTAACCATGCAAATGCACACGTGCACATGTACACACACAGGCAAACAGAAAAGACTGTAATGCAGAAAGTGGAGCTACTGGAGCTAGCTCATGAAGGCTCATGGGTACTGCAAGAAGTCTATCACTAAGGAGTGCTGCAGTCAGAGCACACTGCTTCTGGCAAACTGGGGTTTAGCACCTTGATGTCCCCATGGACATCATTTCTTTGATCCAAGGTTACCTTCATTTGATGGAGGACAGGGGCCTGACCTTCAAACCCTTCTCATAATGTGCATTTCTGCTGGTGTCAGCAAGGCTATGCTGGGTAACAAGCCACCTTCACCACTGGGCTGAGCAGCAATTCTAAAATTAGAAAGAAGATGAGCTGTGCTTTAGGATTATTTTCTCTTACATAAGTTTAATTTATGCAGTCCTGGAGCACAACACACACACATATGTGGTTTAAGGATGATTCTGTATGAATGCTTTGCTGACCTCTGCACACCTTTTTAAACAACCAGTACCTCATAAAAAAACATTTCAGCACCATCCCTCACAGTATGTACCTAACCTATCTCAGAATGCTTTATATTTCATTTTACACATCACACATAGTATCAGACTTGCATTTCAAGTATCAAAAATATGTTGCTTCAAGATCGTAACAGTAAATGTCATAAATCCCAATTTTTCATCAAAGAGTTAAATGATCCAAGACCTTTGGTGAGCAGATGATGAGAGAGAAACATTTCCAAAAGTTACAAGTGATTTATGGTCTTATGCTACCAACAGCTGGCCAATCAGCTCTGGGTTTCGGTCCTTTATTAATGCCATGATAAGAGCAGCAGCAGAATTTACTGTCTCCTGAAGCAGCAAATGGTCCTGGGGAAAAAATAAAAGGAAGTGGGGAAAACAGTATGTTAACAAAAATGGAAAAAGTAAATATTTCAAATCCATTTTAAAGTGTGCAAAATTAGCATATGACTATTGAAAAATAATCCCCAACATTTAATTGTACTTTAGAAAAATAACTTCTACAACTTATATTTTAAGGAAACACAATTTCATAATAACAAACATTTTGTAATCAACATGGTCATTTAAAAGGCAAAATTATTTTTAAAAAATAATATATTTTAATGGATAGAATTAATGCCATCTATCAAGAGGTCACCAAAACAGATTCTTGATGCTGTCACTTAATTCCTAACTGACTTTTAAAATCTAAATGGTAGTCAGAAGTTTGGGTTGGAAAACATTGGAACAAAATGGAAGATTTAATTGAGTAGCAAGCATAAATACCGGTAGCTGTAAGGATCATGGAATCCCATCTGTACCTACATGCTACATAAACTCACCAAGGCATTTAAGCACTGGTACCTCAGTACTTTAGGCTGATCTTTGTATCAAACAACTTTAAAAAGTAGTCTGTTTTTGATAGGCAAGTATAGAGACCAACACAGGAAGAAGTAATAAAATGAGACTTTGAATCTGTGCTTGTAACTGAGCATTCCAGCTCACAGTCGAAAGAGTTCTTTGTCTAATTGCCAAGATTTCTTAATTGTATTGACTGTAAAAGGTTGGCCTCTTGCTACCAGTTAATATTTTGATTTGCACACTGGGAAATATCAATAGGTGCAGCCAGGCACAGACACATCCCCGGGGAGACAAGTAAGAAGGAACAATTTCTGTGAAGCAAGAAAGAAGAAGAAAGTCTACAAAAGTCTGGGGAGAGTCTAGTTTCAAATACAGAAGGGGAGGTACAGAGAGAAGTACAAACTGCTTTCCACAGTCATGATGGATGAAACTGAAAGCAATGGGCTTAAGGAAACTTAAATTGAGATGTAAGAACTCAGGGCAGTTGTTTTAACTGTAAGGACTGGTCTACAATGGAGCAGGTTATTGGACAGATCAAGGAAACTCATCATTAGGGTCCTCTAGGGTTTAGACAACTTCTAGAGGCCACTTCCAATCCAAACTATTCTATGACAATGCTCTTCTTACCTCCATGCACATGTGCTTTATGTGAATGACAGGCCACATGGCAGAGAATGAGAATTAGCTGGTTTAGACCTGATTCACTGCCTCCTTCCCCGTGGGTACCAGCACAGGGAGAGCAGTGATGTGCACACACCCACTCACAGGGCAAACACTGCAGTTACTTTTCAGACCCAGCAGCACATTTCTTGCCAAACTCCTTGTGCCCTTCATGGCTCTTTGTTCTGCTTGTCTCAAGAAGCACTTCACAATTGCAGACACTCTTCCAAATGGGCTTCCAGCCATATCTGAAGTTGGCTGCAGCTATGTATTTTTTCCATTTCACAAAAAAAAAAAAGAAATAAAGTACACCTGGCCAGGAATGCTCTTAATGTGTCTCCCAATAAATCTTTCCACATCCTCTGATGGTTACTGGATTCAGTATGCATTCTTTTGAAGTCATAAATCATTGAAGTTTTTGAACATAAAAGGAAGCAAGAGAAAGAAATTCAACTTTCACAAGAGAGATTGAAAGTGACACCGTAAGATTCTTTTAGTCTGAAAAAAAAAAAAAGCTTTTTCTAAAGCTAAACCTATGGTTTTAGTGCTAATTTCAGTGTTCTGAAGTAAATGCATGAAAAAAGTGCTAGCATTTGTCATGCAGGCAATGAGGCACAGTAACCTGCATGCAGAAATGGTCTATAAACCACACAAACCAAATGGTGCATTTGTTCAAAAAGGGAAACACAAGTCAGCAGCACAAATCAAAAAGCATTTGAAAACTTTACAATTACTTCACTTCTAATAATCCGATTAATAATACCATTATTATAACTATTCAGGAAACCTCCTGGTTCCTGTCTTAGAATCAATCAATACAATGACAGAAAGAATCATCTGTCAGATCATTCAGGTTATGTTGGAAATAACCACAAGTGTATTCTTTAAGTGAATATATGTTATCTTAAATAAGTTATAAATGTAATAGAAGAGATATTCCTGATTTTACACAGTTACAGCTGATGGCTAAATGAACTGAAGCATGTCCTGAAGCTTTCAACAGGGCAATTATTTAAAGTATTTATCACAGGGCTACTAATTTTCAGGTTCATGCTGTCAGTCCCTGGCAGTAACTCTGATCTCAGGGTCACCTCTTCATCCAACAGTACCCAGCAGCAGCTGGGCCTATGAGGCTCTGACAGCAGGAGAAATCAGTGCTGCTTAGGTCAACTATGTGATGTATTTAACTTGCTTTATTCTCACAACCATGCTCTTACTGGAAAATGGTAGTAAATAACACAAAGAGCCAGGCTCGTGCAGAAAATTCAAAATATTTTGATATCCTGCATCTTTCTGAGAGTCAAAACTTGCTTTTATGGTAGGAATTGCTGCCTAGTACCCGATGGTCACAGCCTGGGCGTAATCTATAACTTCTATCTATCACTTCTAGTCCTTATTATGAAAAAGAAAAACATTCTAGCAACTGAAAGAGCACACCTTTTTCAAAGTGCAGGCATTACACTGAAGGACACAATGGTTAAGTCACATCTCAAGTATTCTTTCCTCTCATCTGAATCCTGCTGGGAATATATTTTTAGGCCATTATTATGCACATAAGTGGTTATTTCCAGTGAGCACAATGACACTTATCTTTTTTCCTAAGTAACTATAAGCAATTTGGATGCCAGTAGTGTTTATGAGGAGTATTGAAAATAATTAAAATGACAGAATTCAACAGCCACCCAGGAAAGAAGAAGAATCTTGTGGATCTTTACTAATTTAAAGTTAAATGCGGCCAGGAGGGCCAATGGCATCCATTAGGATGCATTAGGAGGAGTGTGGCCAGCAGAGCAAGGGAGGTTTTCTCTCCCTCTACTCTGCACTGGTGAGAACCCACCTGGAATACTGTGTCCAGTGCTGGGCATCCCAGTTCAGGAAAGACAGAGATTTACTGGAGAGAGTCCAGTGCAGGGCACCAAGATGCTGAAGGGAGTGGAGATCTCTCTGCTGAGGAGAGGCTGAGAGAGCTGGGGCTCTTTAGCCTGGAGGAGACTGAGGGGGGAGCTCAGCAGTGTCTGTCAATATGTTCAGGGTGAGTGTAGGGAGGATGGAGCCAGACTCTGCTCAGTGCCATCCAGTGCCAGGACAAGAGGCAATGGGAGTCAGTTGGAGCACAAGAGGTTGAGGGGAAACACAAGGACAAACTTGTTCCCAGTGAGGGTGGCAGAGCCTGGCAGGGGCTGCCCAGGGAGGTTGTGGAGTCTCCTGCTCTGGAGACATTCCA
This sequence comes from Ceyx cyanopectus, assembly GCA_013401355.1. NCBI lineage: Eukaryota > Metazoa > Chordata > Aves > Coraciiformes > Alcedinidae > Ceyx > Ceyx cyanopectus. The sequence goes on along the minus strand of VYZU01006918.1, from coordinate 24,326 downwards.
GCCCCCCCTGGATCTGTTCCTGGGTGACTTGGTCTAGGTGCCCCTGCTCTGGCAGGGGGGTTGGACTGGATGATCTTCTAGCTCCCTTCCAGCCCCTGACACTCTGTGATTCTGTGAACACTTGGAGACCACTGGCTATACCCTTAAAAGTTTTTGACACTGCACTGTCTTTTTCTGGCAACAGTGCTGATTACAGCTGATAGTGCCTACAGGGAAGCTTCAATAAGGATGCCAGGACAAATGTAACCTACTACACCTAACTCCATTGCACACACAGGCCTCCAATCCTTTTTTATATCCAGTGGAATAGCACTAAATCTTTCCAAATCCTCATTATTAGTTGCAGGAAGTGAAATAATCAAGCAGAACCAGGTCTTCATGTGTCTAAGTCCCTGGTGTGTTTGCACATATTGTAACCACGAGCAAAGCCAGGATGTAAGAAGAGAGAGATCAATCCAAACCCTGGGGTAGCCCCCAAGAGCTCTCACACGTTCCTGCCCACACACTGCTCCCAGCTGCAGATCCCAGTCAGTGAGTGAACAGCAGTGCACGTGCCCGATGGATCCAACAGGAATAGTTCTTTTCCTCATCAACAAAGTCCTTAAAAAAGACTGTGACCTTTAAATAAGACTCAGAGGCAGTAATGGCTTTAATGGATTAATGAGTGGAATTCCACACGACCAACTGATGTGCCACGATTCCCCCTAAACTATTGTGATATTCACTGTCTATTCATTTCATCCAGCTGACTTAAATGAGTCTCTTGCCAAAAAAAAAGAAAAATCAAACCCCCCTAACATATCTTGGCCATTAGTAAATAGAATTTTTATTGTTTGAACACATGGTTAACTACATTTATAAGCTAAAACCAAAACTTTTACCACTTTATATTTATGTACTTTGGAAAGAAAGTCCTCAGAAACACTGCCAACCTTAAAAACCACAAATCCACATAACAGCACTTTGATTCCAAAATAAAATATCCACTTTGTTATTAAATAGTAAAAATATTCCAACATAACTGTATTGTGTGATGGCTGTAACTCATACTCTGAATGTATTTGATGTAGAGTTACTGACTGTAGGGTTTTTCTGGTCTGCAGAATAAGACTGGGAATGGCTACAGGGACAAAGTTAAAGCTGTGTTTAGACTGTGTAATCTGATATTTTACAGTGTGCATTTATTTAAGTAACTGTGAGGATATCTGAGTATTTACTGACATTCCCCTAACAATTCATTTCCTTGCTTCAATCTGTTTAGGATTTAGTTTTTGCTTTCCCCAACAGGAACTTCACATACATGCATTTCAATTTACATATGTACTAGTTCAGTTTAAACATAGCTTGAAAAACACACATTTACCCTTTTCAGCTGAGAAAAAAAAAAAGAAAAGCCTCTGCAGGTATTTATTAATTAATATTTTTGTTCCATTGGTTGCACTCTGTTTTGCTGTAATATTATCAGTTTTTAAAAATTAATGAATTGTAATTTTAGCCTTGATTATATGATAGAAAAGCTGAAAACACAACTGAAAGATGCTGCTAAGCTGGGAACATCAGTATGAATGTGGTTCCATCTGCAGCAGGGGCAGAGGAGGGCCAGGGCACGGCTGGCAGGCCCTGCTCTTCTCCTTCCATTGTGAGCTGATCCCTGGCACAGCTCTGCCTCCTGCCACTTAACATCTTCCCAGACAATGGCTGGGCCTGTTTCAGGGCACAGCACAGGCCAGGGACTGCTCCCAGGGGACAGGCTGAATGAGGCCACCCTCTTTGGGGAAAGAAGAACTTAGCCATGTGGCCACGAGGCACGCTGTGCCTTTCAGCTCGGGGACAAGAGAACCACCCCTGGCCCCTTTTTCTCACCAGTAGAGATGTAGCCTCAGGATGACTGGGCAGTGGCAGTTGTGCCTTTCCCTCCCTGCCCAAGCACACCAAGTACATCCAATGATGTAGCCTAAGGATGACTGGGCAGTGGCAGTTGTGCCTGTCCCTCCCTGCCCAAGCACACCCAGTGCATCGAATGAGGATGGAATGATTCATTCCTCACCCCTGAGCTGAAGCCCAAATGCCATGTAGCTTCCACATAAACAGTCATCTAGAAAAAGATTAACTGTTCTATGGACACTTCTCCCAGCAAAGCAGAGCAGGAGGGAAGGATGAACCCAAACACACTGCAGGGCAGCACTTGGCTGTGCTGCACATTCCTGCCACCGCAGGGAGAAGGGGGGAGCAGAAGGGCTGTGAGATTAACACACCCACTGCTCCCTTGCCCAGCCCTGGGTGCACACCAGGCACACCACAGGGCACCAGTGCAAAAGGGATGAAATAGTCTGTGCTGTGGCAAGCATCTTCCCAGAAACAACACTGGCAGTACAAAAGATGCTGCTCCTAACTTAAAAAATCCAGAGGATGCTGCAATTTATACTAAGGGTAGACCAGGTGCCACCAGAACTCACCTGGTGTCATGTGCTGACTTCTTTTTATACACTCAGAGAAACTCAGTAGGGAATCTAGCATCAAAAACATCAATATTTGACACTTTCTTCTTCAGTTAATATTTTTTTTTAATTTAAATAAAGTGTTCTGAAGAGGGATTGAGGTTCTTCCACTGCTGGAAATCAATCATGTAACATGGTTTGGTTTTTAATCTCACCATGAGGAATTCTCTGGTAGATTCCTGAAGAAGCATTTTTTTCCCGGTCGTGCTATGCAGTGGCATGCACCTACATATTAAAGCAATCTCCATCTCTGTAACAGTACAAATTAATCTGAAGTCTTTCATCTTAAAATGCTTCCACATCACATTTTTTATCCATGTGCCAGAGGATCTATTGATAAGTGACAATTAATACAGAATATCAATGCAGCAATTTACCTCAATAAGAATATAGCTATGCAGATCATTCCAAAAGATAAGAAAACTATTTCTCTGAATATTTTTAGGTTTCCTTTCAAGCAATACATAATTAAGCTAGCATTTAAGGTCAAAGAGATAGCTGGGTTCAAAATTCCTCCAGCAGGTTCATAATTAAACCTCTGTATACACAGTCTTGCTTCCTTTCTGAATGAAGAAATGCAATCAGTTCATTACTGGATACTCCTCAGAAATAATTTAGAAATCTAGACACTTGGGATGCAATGAGGGTTGAGGAAAGAGATGAGAGGCACTGCAAGAACCAAACTGTCACTGTCCTATGGAGCTGTTTGTTAATGATCTCTGATAGGTCTGAATCAATTCCCTGCAGTGACACTGTTGTGCATCCAAGCTACAATCAACAGACCAGGATAAACTGTGCATAAATATGTGACACTGTATCTCCCACTCCTGTATCACTGATCAACCTGCCTCTTAGTTTCTCATAAGAAAATGGAGAGACATTAACATTTACAGTTACTGTGTGGGTGCAATGAGGACAGGTAAGTATTTTAAATCTTCTGTAAGGATTATGTCCCTAATGCTATTGCATGTATCTTTTCACCCAAGATTCACAGATTTAAAAAATAAAGATAATATCACTCTTTTGTTAAAAAAACAAACAAACAACAGAAAATGGCACAAGCAAACAAAACTCCAATAGGATTGATTCCTTTCACTACTGTGAACAGGACAGAACTCCCCAAAACCAGCAGTTTTAAAACAGCTCCCTTTCCTACATGTTCTGCAGCATGTAGGTGACCAGGGTTCAGTTCCCTGCTTTGTGGCAGGTGGTTAATCCACCCCCAAGATCACACTCTTTTGGACTGGGGTTAAAAATCCTGTGTAGGAACACCCATTCTACACACAGTTGCTGTATCACAACAGAAAGCAACAGGACTTCAGCCTAGATGCTAGTCCAGATACCTGGTAGGCAAGTGAAAGTTCTAACTTCTGCTCCAAAAGTTTGTTCTTTTGATGTAGAATACAGAAACGGTGTTTTGAGCAGACACGAGCTTGGTGCCAATACCTCTGTCATCTGCAGATTGAGGTTTTTTATTTCCTCAGTGTTGTTTCCATTCACACACACACACACCCCTGAAAAATTAGTGTGACCATACTGACTACTCAGTAAAGATTCCTGGACCAAGAAATTGAGGAGTTTGCTATAAAGAGCATTTTCAGCACATTCAGTCAGCACATCCTGGGCAAGAGTTTTCATTCATCACTTGCCACTGTGTGATACAAACTACTGGCAAGAGCCAGTAGTGCAACTGTCTGTCAAACATGTTTCTAAGCTGCTCAAAAAGCAACCTAAAGCCTGAGCCAGCAGCCAAACCTGCCACCTGTATGGGGCTGGTACCAAGGCACTGGCAGAAAACATCCATTTAACAGATGTGGCTGTCTGCAAAATTCTGTGTTTGAGGTTTCTTAGAGGTGGTCTCCTAATACAGTATGTTACCAAATAATGTATTCATGTTAATATATTTTACTGTACTGCCTACAGAGCCTATGAGGTATCACTCTGGGAACCTTGTAAAACACACCTCAAGGTTTTTTAGGGGAAAAAAAAAAGTTTCTTACTATGGATATAGGGGAAATTAAATGTTCCTGAGGTACAGGAGACTTGCTTTCTTTTCTGACAAGCAGCACTGCAAGCTGCTGAAGTGGAGTGAAGCTGTGGCAAGTCTTTGCTTTCAGAAAGCTTTGGAACAATATGATAGCACTAACAAATTCCTGTGGGGTTGGGGCTTCAGCCTTCCAAGCAGCAGCAACATCTCCCTCAGCATGTACGTGTGGTGGATCCTCTGCTGCTGCTCCACTCTGAGTCTATAAATACTTTGATGGGCTGTGGTGTTAAATCCTGCAGGCAGCCAGGAACACATAGCAGACCCACCACACACAGAGGGAAAAAAAAAACAGGTTAAGTGATGCTGGCCTCCTGCAAAACATAACACCATTCATGCAAATCATTTACAGACTGCTTCAGGACAACAGGCACTGAGCAAAGCCAGAGCAGCTACAGATCACGTCTGAATGCATCTGACACATGGGGCTGCTACTACAGCAAAAGTGGTAAGTGGCTCATGGAATTTTAGCTGTTTTGCTCATACTATAAGCTGAGAAACACAGCACACTCAAGCTCACTTAGACCTGATGACTTGCCCTAGTCAGCAGCAAGCAGAAAGGCAAAGATGTGCCAGACTCTGCCATATACTGCAGGAAAAAACTCCCAAAAACTTTCTACCCAGTGAGATCTGAGGTCGTTAGTGTAATTATAAAAGTGTGTATCATGTATCTGAATGCTCCTCTCTACTTGTAGAGTGCTCTGCTAGCCTTACTTAGGATCTGACAAATCCTACCTAACAGGGAAAACAATGCAGAACTTCACAGCCACTTCTGGCAGAGCAAAAATGTACATATTTTAAGGTAAATTTAACACAGTAAATTTTTATATAACAGGTTTTTCCTTTCTGTCCCATATTATATTGACAACATAGATTGGTTATTGCACTTCTTGACTTGGTCTAGGTGCCCCTGCTCAGGCAGGGGGGTTGGACTAGATGATCTTCTAGGTCCCTTCCAGCCCCTAATATCTGTGATTCTGTGATTCTCAACAGAAAAATGAATTAACACAATAGTTTGCAAACATCCAAGCTGCTAATACCAGGTATGAAACACTTTAGCTATCAAAGGTTATGGAGTTTGGATGCAGATCTGCAGGAGTGGTTTCATGTAACCCCAATCAGATTGTATGTCACAATTTATCAGTGCTATGTAGAAAGATTGGGCAACTTTTAATTAGTAACTGTAATAAAATGGGAAGAATGAGTGATACGTTTGAATCTTCTGAGGGGATGCTGAAAATCAGTGCAGAGGAAATGTAAGATTTTTTTCCATTCTCTCAGGATAAAGCACATTTTTCTCCCCTCCTACAGGTGCTAACTTTATATGCAATATTATATATAATAGACATTCAGCTCTCCAAAGTAAGAACAGGTTGTAGTAATGGTAGTGAGTAAAGGCTGGTAGTAATGGATGGACAGGGCTGAGGAGTATAATGCAGTTTGTAAAGGTACAATTGGAATATCCCCAAGCCAGCTACCTTACTAGCAGTGTGACTGGGACAGCACCAAATGCCAACATGGGCCAGCCACATGTGCCCTTAGCTGGTCTTTGATGGAGGTTCTGAGTCTGAGCCCCCACCTGCCCAGCCCTCCTCTGCTGTGAACCAGCTCGGAGGACACTCTGCCACTAACTGCTTAAACCATCACACAACTAACTACTGCTTAAACCACCACACAACTAACTACTGCTTAAACCATCACACAACTAACTACTGCTTAAACCATCACACAACTAACTACTGCTTAAACCATCACACAACTAACTACTGCTTAAACCATCACACAACTAACTACTGCTCAGGCAATCACTCACCTAACTACTGCATAACCCGTCACACAACTGCCTAACAAC
>VYZU01006918.1:1133-17875 GCA_013401355.1 Ceyx cyanopectus | reverse complement strand
TGCTTAAACCATCACACAACTAACTACTGCTTAAACCATCACACAACTAACTACTGCTTAAACCATCACACAACTAACTACTGCTTAAACCATCACACAACTAACTAACTACTGCTTAAACCATCACACAACTGGAGGGCAGGCAGCCACTTTCCTGGCTATTATAAGCCCGGGGATAGGAAGGCTGAAGAGGGTCATAACTTGCCTTGGAGCTACAGCACAGCAAACAGATTATTAAGCAGTTAGTACCATTCCTCAGAGTTCAACAGTAAATCCTTAAAGTAAAAAATGTGTAATCTTTACAACTGTAAGGAGACAGTTTTACTTGCATTTAGATTCTAGCTTTCTTTTAGGCTACAGAAATCTAGCAACACCACAAAGCTGGAGCTCACAGATGTGCTCTTACATAAAAATCAGGGTTTGCCAAGACAGGCTTCTGATTCTTCCTGCCAGCTAATATCAGCCCGAGCCATGGAACACAATAGCTTGTCTGTACACACAGGCACTCAAAATGAAAATATACCCAAGTGATAAAACCCTTGTAAAATAACAACAAAAATTGTTTTGTGCTTCTACAAAAATGGCTGTTTTAAAACTTTAAAAAGAAACAGGAAGAAATAGCATAAAACCAATCAAGAAATCAAGGAGTGAGTCTTGCTTTAGCAGCTGGATTAATTGCACACCATAATTAAGACATAAAGAATAAAACATTAAATATTTTGTTAGCTACGAACATATATCTTATTATGAGATTAGCATTCAATGCTAATTTATCAATTAACTTATTAATTAATCAAATCTATTCTTCTGGTTATGTTGCATCTCGAGTTGCATAACAGTCCATGTTTTACAGCCTTTAACACTTTCAATTAAATTGTTACTAAAATTTCCTTTCGAAACACCCTAAACTCATCTTGTGCCTACTTGCAGCTTTAACTATGTCTGTCACTGTCTGTAAAGATGTTTCTTCTCATAATAGGCATTTGATTATTAAACTATTTATGCCAGTTTCCAAGAGCATGACTAAACATGATGTATAAGAGCTTACCACATCATTTACTTCTACCTATACAATCTGGGTCATCCAAAGGTAACTGAAATCAGTAGGCTGAGAACAAGTGACCAGCAGGATTTTCATAGCAATAGGCACTGTTCTCTTTCACAAGAAAGCAGATTCCCATTCTTCCAAGGCATTAAGGTCAAAGCAGTGATACTAGTGTCTTGTAGACTGCTTGTAGAGGGACTGTTTTGATTTTTGGCTTTCTCTACAAAAGCTGAATATTCAGCTAAATATTACTGATGTCAATAATTAGAAGTGATGCAAGAATAATTATATTGGATATTAAGTAAATACCTGCATCACTTGCAGGATCTATAACAAGGAAAAACTTGTTCCCAGGGAGGGTGGCAGAGACTGGCAGGGGCTGCCCAGGGAGGGTGTGGAGTCTCCTGCTCTGGAGACATTCCAGCCCCCCCCGGATCTGTTCCTGGGGGACTTGGTCTAGGGGCCCCTGCTCTGGCAGGGGGGGTGGACTGGATGATCTTCTAGCTCCCTTCCACCCCCTGACACTCTGTGATTCTATGAAGAATAATTTAGAGGGTTTAATAAAATTGTTGTATTTTTTTCTGAATGTAACTATCAGAAATGAAAGCAAGCAGAACACTGAGCAGTTTTCAATCTGACAGTAGTTTTGACAGTGATTAGTCATTACAAATGCTGGGCATAAGACCACAGAGAAATTTTTAATTTCGTTTTTAAAGTCATGGCTTTCTTTTTTTGCAAAAATTGTATTGTATTAACAACATTTATATATGAGGGAAACATTGCCTCCTAATTTTGTTGGGTTCTGGTCTTGATATCCACAGCTACTGAGGAAAAACTCCCATGAAATGGTAGAGTCACTCAGGTGAGAAGACTGGATGGCACAGATAGGAACCCATCACGTGAACCCAGCTATTACAGCCTGCAGAGGTGTTTAGTCAGATTTGATTTAAAAGAAGAAGACTGTAGTTTCAGCCTTCAGAATCAAAAACTAGTTCAGCTGCTCAAATAGGTTAGCTGTTAATTAAGAACAAATTTCCTTACCAGGAAAGTTGAAGTACCCTTCAACTAGAAAGCACAACTTTTATTCTTTCTCTGACTTTAACTCACTTTAATTTTTTCCTTCCAGTTTCAGCATCTGCTGTCAAGTTTGCAGTTTTAGAACTGCCTGTATGTTTTTTCACATGGGCAATGATCTCACTCTGTTCACACCCTCAGCCTGTATTGATTAGATGGATGTGTGGTTTGGCTTCTCATGGACACAGTTGAAAAATTTCCTCTGGACAAAAGAAGCAATCTCTAACTCCATTTCCACTAATTCCTCTCATGACTCAATACCTCTTTTGTCTTAACAAACTGCACTCCCTTGTGCCTGCTCTTGGCCCCAGTTTTCACCCTGAGTGCTCTACCTCCATAAATCTGCTGTGTATGCAGTCACAGACCTGCCACAGCCTCATCTCTGAGCACTCCTGGATCCTCAGTCATCATGTCTCCTTCACCAAGATTAACTTTGTTTGCTAATAGGTGGTGTTACTGGGAGAATGGAATCTCACTTGGAGTATGTAGAAGGGTATTCAGTAGCTGAACTCAATGTAAAAGTTCCTAACAGTAAACTGCAAATAAATAGAGCTGCACATTCCCTTCAAGGTCATTTAACAAAAACCTGGCTGTGGATGTGCTCCAGTCCAAAGATGGGACTTAAAAATCCTCATGCTCTCTGTTACTTTCAGATTATTTCCCCCTGGTTTTCACACATCCTTTCTTTTAAGCAGATCTGACACTAGAAGAAAGGATTTCCAGAACTGTTTAGCCTAACCTTCACCTGGAAAATTAGTTTTGTCTTCATGCTTCAGTTATTTTACTCTTCATATAACATTGATGTTGCAGCATGGATTTTTACATGAGCTGTACAGCATAAAAGAAACATGGATTAGAAAAAAACCCCAACTGCCTTCTTCCACTCATCTGAAATTTTTCATGTTCCAAATCTTTGCTCTCCTTACTAAGATCCTGGACTAAATAAGCAAATAGTTCATTTTTTTTCCCCAATAATTCAAAACCTATGTTTTCAAGACACAGACTTAGTATTAATATAGAGACTCATTAGGTCCAAAACCACTAGTGAAATGTTCTGTACTGGTAATGCACATAAAACATGTTTTCAATACAGTTTATAGGATTCTATTAGCAGGATGGAAGTTTGAAGTGTTAACTTTAAATGTTGTGTATCATTTATGACCAAAGCCACTAGAAANCTACTAATCATTGGGTTTTTTTCTCTCTAAAATTCAATTAAAACATCAGAAAGAATGTACTTTAAAATGCAGAGCTATTTATAAATAAAATGTAATTAAGCCAAAATAATATTTCCCAACACATTTCTACATTCACTCCATGTCATTGGGATGCATTTAGGAAAGTAATGAATTAAAGAGCTCTGTACAGGAATCCTTGTTTCTCCAGCTATCATATTGACTGAATATAAGTGGCAGCCAAATCAGTATCAGCATTCAGTAAATATCAGAAGCTCTAAAGCCAAATCACTCAGTAGAAGAAAACTTTGGCTTTTTTTAACTAATAATGTTATAAGAAAGCTGTCATGGACCCTACAATTTTCTAAGTCATGGTGTTGGCCACGGTGATGTTACTTTGCTTTGACTTCAGTTGGTGTTTAAAAGAATCAATATTGTATTTGCACAATAGATAATACATAAACTGTAATAAGTTATGACAGGCATTGTATTTCAAGACAATTATAACTTGCCTCTAGTAGCTTTATAAGAAATGAGACTAAATACCTATTGAGTTTTACCACCCAAGAAGTACTCTTTTGGCCTGAAATGCCTGGATTGTATTAGTGATATTAAATAGAAAATAAACTTCAAAATAAGAAAACCAGGCTCCATACTGATTTGTGAATGATCTCACTGTGCATCAGTTCCAGAAAATTTCATCTAGAACACTGAAGCTATTTATAATGGCAATTGCTATCCGTTCATTTTCCATTTCTTAACCTCTTAAGCAAAGAAAAACACAGTTCAGATGAAAAGAACTAGAAAAGATTCTCCTAACAGTGTTACAAAGCAGCAGTACTGTGTGATTATGAGATTACTACTCTTTGCCAGCACCCATTAATATGATTTGTTAAATAAGAATCTGAAAACAACATTTTTAAAAGTTCAGATTTCCAGAACAATGCTAATTCATGACCAAAAGCTAAAAACTCAAGCAGCATATTCACAAGCATTCACTAAAAAAAAAACAAACCACCCCAGTCCATGAATCTTTGTATTTAAGTAAGGTCATTTGAGCTGCTATGTAATTTCCAATAGCAGTTAAGGTTTGTTGTTTGTGAAACTGGAGAAGCACAGAAGGAGCTCTCAGTGTCTATTGTGATCAAAAGGTAACTACAAAAGCTTCAATTAAATCAGACAACCAGCTTGACACAATACACAAGAAACTCTTAATGTAGTTACTAAAGTTCACTCCAGCATCAGATGACAGGATCAAAGAACATATCACATTGAGACACAGAGTGACAGAAGGGTTTTATGGCTTTCAGCAGATCTTGGACAGCAAAAGGGTGCTTAAGTCCAGAAGAATAACTTTAAAAATCCAATGACACCCATAAATCAAATAGTTTACATCTTCTTGACACTACACTCCTGAGATACTTTGTCATAGAAGCATCAGAGGTGAAAAGCAGAATCACAAAACTTAAAATCTGCTAAATCTCTATAACCACTTTTTCCCAGTTGACTTATTCTACTCCTTACATTCCAAGCAAAAAAAAACAAAAAAAAACCCTTGAAGACAACAACTAAAAAAAATTAACTACAGCAGGAAGCCTGATTCCCATAGACCCCCCTTACAGCTATAAAGGAACCTCTCCTTTCCTATAAAGTGATTCAGCTCAGAAGCCTGATGCCTACAACTTGTTTAGCTATAGTAGCTTGATGTCCTAGGCAAGTGATTCTAATATGCAAAGATTTTTTTCCAGATTCCATACAGAACTTTGCATTTGTTACAAAACCTCATTTAGCTGAGAGAAATTCTTGTGTGGGAGAGAAGCATTGAAAAAAACTAATGTGTTATCAAGGCAAACAGCCTGGTATCTATCTATCTATGCAGAAAAACACTCATCCAAGTTCCACACACTCTTATTTTTCATAAAATCTGCATTTAATCTGTCTGTGATAACAAAAGGTATCTATGAAATTATTACTTGAATGGTCACTGAAATTCAAAATAATATATATTGCAAAAAGTGTTGTTCCAGTAGGAAACTGTATGTAATTCTGAGCCTACACTGTCTCCCACATACAGAAAATTACAATAGAGCTTGATAGATTTAAATTGTTATAAACAATACCTAAGAAGAGATGTTTGTTTGTTTGATTTTAGTTCTGAGCATTTGTAATAGGTCTTCACTGAACCAAGTTTGTATTTTGTATTTTTCCATTTCCCATTTACTTTGTGTCTGGTTAAAAGGTGTACAGCTCAGAGCTGTGCAGAGCAATAGATATTTTCTTAAAGGTCTGTGATTAATTACTTGTCTTCCACTTTGTTTTGTTTAGAAGTTCTGTATCCTATGCAAATTTCTATGACAGATTATGTGCTTCCAAAGATATTTTGATGTAGTAAAGAACATCCTGCAATACAAAGTGATACATTCAAATATACAGTGGTTTAGTCTATTAAAAACATGATAATTCTTTGAGGAAATGTTATATATTTACATATATTCCATTTCAGTATTCTTACAACTTCCATAGACTACCATTAAGTAGAATTTTTTTAAATTGAAAACACAGAACCAAGCACTTATATCTAGTAAGAAATCAGCAAAATTCAAACTACCTCGATAAAAGAACAGAGATAAAACAAAGAATCTTGAAACTGGACAAAATTCCCTTTCCATTCTTCCTTGCAGTTAGTACCAGGGGCAGCACTGCACATTTTGAAGTCTCTCTGCAGTATTTTCTACACCCATCGCCCAAGATAAAGGAAATCAATTAAACATGAACATTTAAGACTCCTAACAACTAATTGTGCATAATTGAGATGAAAACAGGGGTTCCATAAACTTCAGCAATAGTCAACATAATATTAATCTAGTTTGCATTTGTTAAATGCCCAGACTGAGTAAGTGAAGGGTGGGGTATATCAGAAAATAAAGCATGCCTGCCAGATACTGTTGCTTAAGTCAGTGGAAGGCCCAGAGCAATGCAACAGAGGCATGACAGACACTGTGTGTGCTTCACAGCTACTGCCAGCTCACTTAGAACTCCTTTGTGACAAATGAACAAAAGAGCTCTAAAAATGCCAGCTGTATTATCTGCAACTGCATGAGCTGGAGTCCATCCCCAAGCTGCATCACACCCCCTCGCTCAGGCAAATACAATTGCTAATGAAGAAATACTGTCAAGCTCAATCTACTCAACCCCTGCTAGAAATCTGCATTCAGCAGAGCACTTCCAAGTTGCCTAAAGACAGGTTTTCCAATGGCATCCATCCATCCTGGGGGAAAGAAACTCCACTCTTCCTTTCCCATACCCTGGCTCCCCATCCTTCAAAGTTGGAATCATTTTGCAGTGAAGTTTTTTGAGAACCACTACCTTCCAATACTCCACTATCAAATGGCTTTGTTTTAAAAAAAAAAACAAAAAAAAACTTTGGTTGGTTGGTTTGAGGTTTTTGGTTTTTTGGGGGGTTTTTGTTTTTTTGTGTGTTTTGAGTTTTTTTGCTGATTTTTTTTTTTTTATAACTAACCATACTAGGCAGCTGCTGTTATTTTAATTTTTTTAATCAGGCAGAGTATACCCAGCAGATTGAGGGAGGTGGCCCTTCCCTCCTACTCAGCACTGCTGTGTCCACATCTGGACTGCTGTATTCAATTCTGGTCTCCCCAGCAAAATCTATACTTGCTGGAATTAGTATGCAGGGATACAAAGATGATTAAGGAAGCTGAGTGTTTGTAATGTAAGAAGAGGCTAAGAGAGCTGGGACTCTTCAGCATGAAGAAATGAAAGCTCAGGGGGCACTTAGCATGGAAATAACTGATGGGTAAGAACAAAGAAGTAATACTCAGACTGTTCTCTGCAGTGACCACTGAAAGGACAAGAAGCAATGGGCACAAATTTAAGATAACACAGTAAACTCAATCTGAACACAAGAAAATATTTAAGTGTTTGAGCCTTTCTGTTTGATTGGTTTGGGGTTTTTTCTTTTTCTGTTGTTGGCATTTTTTTGTGTATATGTTGTTTTGCTGTTGGGTTTTTTGTTTGTGGTTTTATTTGGTTGTTTTTCTGTTTGGTTTTTGGTGGTGGTGGTGGTTTTGTTTTACTGTGAAGGTGTTCAAACACTGGAACACTGTGGCAAGGGAGTCTGTGAAGTCTCCATCCTTGGAGATATTTAAAACCTGACAGGACAAGGTTCTGTACAAGCCCACTGTAGCCAACTGCACTGAGGCAGGGCAGGTAGACTGAAAGATCTAAAGAGGTCCCTTCCAACCTGAACAATTCTGTGATTCAGTGACTTGGAACGACAGGAGAATTGTTCTTGACAGTGCTCTGACAGGCATCAGAATGTGTGGGTACAACTGTCAGCATTTTCCAGAATATGAAGCAGATTTGGGGACAAAAAGCCAGCACAAAAGCACTGTGTACCTTATCATCATACTTTCTGAGCAGCAGTGCTCTCAGTTGTATAACACATCTCAGTGCACTAGTGAAATCATCACACACATATCCCCCCTGTTCTTTTATCAGGCTTCTTGCAATCACCTACTTCTCTTCAATATTAGAATGTTATTTTTCATACAGGTATTAACTGTGATGTTTCATATCAAATACAGTACTGATTATTTAAATTGCAGGGTGTGCTTCAAAAATGTGGTATTTGTAGCACGGATAAGGGTATTGGTGGAGATCCTGTATGGCTGAAAAATCACATAATTTAATCTTGTATTACCACAAAAAGATGCTAAAGTTTTCGTCTTCCTGAACTAGATGGGCAGTGTGCTCAATCTGGGCACAGGGATATTTTGTAAGGTGTATGGATACTGAAGCACTAACAACATTCCAAAAGTTAATGTTGGTTTGGCTAGATTTAAATCCAGTATCACACCACTGTACCAAAGCCTTCAATTGCTCATATATTGCTGCAAGAATGGAATCAAGCCCTAAATCTAAGCTGAGTGCTACAACTTGGTGTGTTCTAAAACTCTGAGCAGTGGGCTTAGAATAACTGGATTTATGGTGTTCAACTTGGATGACAGAGTCAATGTAGATATTGCCATAGATATTGCCATGGATATTGCCATACCTCTGTAACAGCCTTGACCATCAAGAGCAGTCCCCACCATCTCAATGTTTCAGCAAACTTTAAAAGGACAGAAACAAACTTTAAAAGGCATTTATGAAGTTGTTTAACAAATGTCTGATAGAACACACTTGCCTTGTATACATTTTCAGACTGCAGAAATCCTCGACGTTAATACCACTTGGCTTCACCTTTGAGGGCACACTGGGACAAAATGCTGTTTTGCTAAGTGCACTCCTATCACTCCCAATTTTCAAACAGTATCTATTTCATAACTAAGATACTACTTTGCAATAACAATGCTTATTGTTTCCCCATTCTTTTCATCTTCAGTCTACCAAAATAAATTGCCATTAAAAAACACAAAAAAACCCCAGATGATGAAGTTGGTTCTCACCACAAGAAGATCCTTATCTACATACATTTTTAAATGATTCATTGAACTTCATGAAGCATTTCCCATCACAGTTTGCTTTGCACTCAATTTAAGGGAGTGCTTTTACTACCTGCAGTTTTGTCCTCCTGGTAATTACACTGGCAAGCACAACCCCAGATATATTCTAGGCTACCCAGATCTGTGTGGGCTGCATGTGTCCCTGCCCAGCATGCTAGCAGTGCTGAAATGGGTATGCTGCACAATGGCTCAAATTAACACAAGTAATTTCAATAAAATCAAATTACCCAGTGGAGAGTGTTTACTGCACTTTGGGCTATATCAGGAAGTACTGATAATTTTCAATATTGGAGCAATGCTACCTGTTCAGTCTGGAGTGCTCAGGATATTTTCTGTTGAGGGGCATGAACAGAATTAATATCTAGAGGTCTTGTACATTCCCCACCCCCTTTTAAAAATAAATAAATAAAAATTGTGTGACTTGATGATTCACTGCTCTAATTTTTCTAGTAACTGGCAACTTTCTCTTGCTAATTATTTAAATATCAAACTAATATATTTGTCTGAAGCAAAAAAAAAGCAATAAATATAAAAGTTGGCAGTTATTACTTACATTATAAAAATCTTGATCCAAAGAATTCATCCAATTAGGAGAAGAATAAATCAGCCAAAAGGTACACTATGCAAAGTGTTTAATGCTCCTTTCATTTAGACTAGACTTGTGTTCAAGTCCAGTAACAAGCAGTGAGAGTGATCACTGATGACCTGGACACAGCTCATATTCCAATTCCTCTTTGCTCATATTAAAGCCATTGCATCCTAGTTTCTGTTCTCCTGAAAGATGCTGGTTATCTCTAGTGAGTGAGAAAGATGAAATAACTAGAACATGATGGTTTTATTTATATCTGACAGGTTGAGCAAACAAGATCTGTTTTGCAGTTGCTCTCACTTTACCCTTCAATATGCCATGATGAGCAGAGAGTGTGAACAATAACTTTTTTTTTTAATCTAGTAATTAACTATAGCTTAGAAAGCAAGATATTCAATCCATTTAAAAAATACTATGAATCCACCATGGTTTTTTGATATAGTATACACTTGTAACTCCTGATAGGCCTTCAGTGTTCTTGCTTGCATGAGCATGCACAGGAATGTCTTGTTTCAAAATGAACATTAGAAATTTGGGTAATAAATATATAATTATCATATGGATAAAATCAGGTGTGTAAAATCCTATTGCCTGAGTATAATTATAGTAATAAAAGTGTTGCTGACTGATGAAGAAATGTACTATTTATGCTGCACGGATTGCAAATCAACACTTTTTTTATACTCAGTTAAAAACATCCAGTCTATATTACAAAACTTCATTGGTATATAAAATAATTCACCTTTGGACTGTAGTGATTAATTCTTCTGGCTTTCTCCTCCTGTATTATCTTTCCTATGATTTATATTATTGTCATTATAATAAATTCATCAATTGAAGATAATACTTGGCCTTCAGTGGATGAAACATGTTTATATAAAATGCATGTTCATTGTCCTAAATTACATCTTTAAGATAACTTTCATATACAGTAAAACATTGTCTCAGTAGATTAGAGCAAATATTTCCAAAGATGTCTACAAAGCACAACCCTCTGAAACTTCCTATCTTCTTTTAAAATCCTATCTTTAATCTTATTTTGCTCACTATATCCCTGGAGTGAGCATTAAAAAGAAGGCCTATTTTACAGTTGCCAAGTGGGGATACATCATCTGAACTGCAAATTTAAATTTAAATGCTTTAGATCTTCTGGAAAGATTAAAAACGTGAGGAGTGTTTTCATCTATGAACTACTTACTGATAGAGTTTCCAGCTTCTGCTAGTAGGGGTAGAAGAGCCTTCAGTCAGTCAGAGATAGTGTGGGCATTGCAATGCCTGTCCTGCTCACAGATGAAGATGTGGGCATTGCAATGCCTGTCCTGTGTGGGTAGTGGTTTACATTCCATGAAGCCAGCTGTGGTGGTTTCAGGGTGAACAGACCAAGTGGGGGGGGCAGGCAGTAAGCCTGGGACCCTTAGAGGTCAGAGGACAGCTGTTCTTCCCCCTTCCCTGCCACTCTCCACTGAACAAGGGGACAGGGGGTTGGGGGAGCTCCTCCTGGGAGCTGTGCAAGTATCTCAGCAGGGCTGGCCCCAACTCTATGTGCTCTGAACGATCCATCACCACCCCAGAGCAGGTTTGTACACAGTTCTGTGCCCTTCTTCCCTTGATATCCCCTTTTCTGGTTTTCTACTGTTAGTCATCAACTTCTTACAGACTTCCAATTTTGGGTGAGGTATTTTTCTTTTTCTTTATTCCCCTTTTCATCCTCCCCTGGGAGGGAGGAAGGGCTAATCCTCCCCTGTGCTCCACGTGGGCTGGCCCTGAGCCTTAAATGGAGACAACAGCTCATAATTCATTTTACACTAGATCACCTTTTGAGAAAACGGAGAGGAAATTTACTGTTCACTACACCCACTTTCCTTTTTAAAATACAAAGATTCATTCAAATATCTAAACCCCAGTAATTTCTTTGTGCACCCTAGTTTGAGATACTTTTGCAGAAGGCATTTTAATACCATATGATTATTCACCTTTTCACCCTACAAGACCCACTGGGAACAACACAGACAAGTGTTCCAATCCCAGTTTAGCTCACGGACTGGACTGTAGGGAGTCTCAGTTGGCACAAACTGTCAACAATCAGGAAGCTAAGACACTTCATAGTGGCTACATAGGAAGTGCTGATAATCTGATGCATAAGAAAGTATATTTTAGGAACACAAACCCAGGATTTTGTTAACTTCTCATAAAACACAGTGTCAGGACAGGCTACAGACATTTGCTGAGTTAAACCACACCACTCCAACCACACTGCTTACAGTAAATGTGCTTTCATCTGCTGAGAGAACTGTATAAATAAGAACATTATTAATTGGAGAGCTATCTTGATGCATAACCAAGATAGTTTTCACCTATACTACCCTGAAAAAGCATCCTGTATTTAAGTGAGGAAGCTTTTGGCCAGTTTTACATTCATTTTGTACTTACCTTAGTTACCTAATAGAGTCAAATCCTAGAGTTTCAGAGCAAACACAATGTGTAATGATGTCAACTGGTTTACAGAGCTCACTAAAGCTTGTAGAAATAATAATCATGCTGACACCAAGGAGAAAATCATAGTAACAAATAGACCCACTGGACCAATACCAGTGTATAATAGCCAAGACTGACACTAAAGAATCTAACATTAAAGATCTTGGCTTCTTGGCTTAAAAATTAAGATGGAACTTAGTGAGATTTAGGNTTAGGAAATCAGAGGAAATTCATTAAGCCAATAGTTCAAAAAGCTCTAGAAAAAACCTAACTAGTAATTGTTGAATGGTTCTAGGTAGGGAAATGCATTTTTCTCAATTATCAGGGAAAAACTGGGATTTTGCTTTTCAGCTCAGTCTCTTCTAAGTAACTGCACTTTCTGAAGTTATCTGCAGATTTTGCAGGTAGTGTCTGCTTCTAGCACTGAGAATGCTCAGTGTTTATAGCTTACTACCAAGGATCAGTGTGCAAGAAAGGTTCTTGTTTACACTTGCTCCTATAGAAACCAAAGTCACTGCTAAATCTTGTGTACCACACTAATGGGTGTGTGAATGGGCTGCAGAAATAAGATGCTCTTTCACCTCTATCAATTCCCAGCCCCCCATCAATTGAACCAGGGGGAAGAAAATCAGATTAAATTCATGGGCTAAGACAAAAGCAGTTTTATGGCAAATGATAGTTTAGGTTTGTTTTCTTGAGTACTGAGTTAATAAAGCCCCCAGTCCTCTATCTTACACACTGANAGGCATTTTAATACCATATGATTATTCACCTTTTCACCCTACAAGACCCACTGGGAACAACACAGACAAGTGTTCCAATCCCAGTTTAGCTCACGGACTGGACTGTAGGGAGTCTCAGTTGGCACAAACTGTCAACAATCAGGAAGCTAAGACACTTCATAGTGGCTACATAGGAAGTGCTGATAATCTGATGCATAAGAAAGTATATTTTAGGAACACAAACCCAGGATTTTGTTAACTTCTCATAAAACACAGTGTCAGGACAGGCTACAGACATTTGCTGAGTTAAACCACACCACTCCAACCACACTGCTTACAGTAAATGTGCTTTCATCTGCTGAGAGAACTGTATAAATAAGAACATTATTAATTGGAGAGCTATCTTGATGCATAACCAAGATAGTTTTCACCTATACTACCCTGAAAAAGCATCCTGTATTTAAGTGAGGAAGCTTTTGGCCAGTTTTACATTCATTTTGTACTTACCTTAGTTACCTAATAGAGTCAAATCCTAGAGTTTCAGAGCAAACACAATGTGTAATGATGTCAACTGGTTTACAGAGCTCACTAAAGCTTGTAGAAATAATAATCATGCTGACACCAAGGAGAAAATCATAGTAACAAATAGACCCACTGGACCAATACCAGTGTATAATAGCCAAGACTGACACTAAAGAATCTAACATTAAAGATCTTGGCTTCTTGGCTTAAAAATTAAGATGGAACTTAGTGAGATTTAGGCAGGCAACTGGAGGAAGGGAAAAAAAAAAAGACAGCTTTTCAATAATAACCCAAAACATTTCTGTATGTCTGTGTGTTTGAAAAGATTGCTCATATTGCCCACTTAACCAAGAATATGTAGGCAGTAATTAGGCACTAAGCCAGTCAGCCTCCAAGCAGTTTCCCTTAATGCTGTAATATTAATTAGTACAAAATATGTCCTTGCTGAATAGCAGAGGAGAATGGCCTAATTCATACCAGAAGGAGTTAGAAAAGGAAAAATATCCAGTTAATTACATAACATTTTTTGCCAATTAGTGTAAAGCTGAAGTAGATGGGTGTGCAGAACAGACATTTCAGCTGAGCTGTAGCAAGTCTCCTATGCAAGATGGATAAAGGTACTAAAAACAACACAGAAGGAAGACAATAACATTTGCTTAAAGGAATAATCTTGCATGTACTATGGAAGAGGCTGGATGATAATTTCTTCTGCCTCTTAATTTCTAACTTCTATATCTGATGAAGAAAAAACATTAGCCACTTATTTTGTTCAGCACAGAAAATTCAAATGCATCTCTCTTAGGCCAGGTTCAAACTCACACAGAAGAGTTACAAGGAGCTGTTAGCACATTAACCCACACCTACTCCTCCCCTAGACATACAACCCCCATTAACAACCAAAGCATCACTACAGCTGATGGAAATAACCACTTAGACATTTTCACTATTGCAGTGTCTGACACATGAAAAGCTCTATGAGAATAATTAGGAACTGCAGCAACTATTTTCTAACACCACTGATTTTTTATTCCCCATTCACATTCCTGGGGTGAACTACTATAGCAAAAAGATTACACTGTTTAGGAAAATTAATTTATCAAAGTGATGGAAAGATAATTTTTACTAAGTCATACCTGAAAAAGGGGGATGGCAATGTGTCTTGTAGCAAAACTTTGACCAGTCAGGAAGAGGAGGATTAAAGAAAATTAGGAAATCAGAGGAAATTCATTAAGCCAATAGTTCAAAAAGCTCTAGAAAAAACCTAACTAGTAATTGTTGAATGGTTCTAGGTAGGGAAATGCATTTTTCTCAATTATCAGGGAAAAACTGTGATTTTGCTTTTCAGCTCAGTCTCTTCTAAGTAACTGCACTTTCTGAAGTTATCTGCAGATTTTGCAGGTAGTGTCTGCTTCTAGCACTGAGAATGCTCAGTGTTTATAGCTTACTACCAAGGATCAGTGTGCAAGAAAGGTTCTTGTTTACACTTGCTCCTATAGAAACCAAAGTCACTGCTAAATCTTGTGTACCACACTAATGGGTGTGTGAATGGGCTGCAGAAATAAGATGCTCTTTCACCTCTATCAATTCCCAGCCCCCCATCAATTGAACCAGGGGGAAGAAAATCAGATTAAATTCATGGGCTAAGACAAAAGCAGTTTTATGGCAAATGATAGTTTAGGTTTGTTTTCTTGAGTACTGAGTTAATAAAGCCCCCAGTCCTCTATCTTACACACTGAAAATTTCATCAAGAGCTACTTATAGTTTTCTTTTAAAAGTCAGTGTTTGTAAATCTTTTTAGTCATGTCAGTTCTGACTGTATAAAATAAGCAGTCATGACAGATCACAGACAGTAGGAAGAATTTATTATTAAGGATGAAATAGAGTCCAGCTTCCAAAAATATTATTAAGGATGAAATAAAGTCCAGCATCCATAAATATCAATCTCTAGTTTTATTGGTGAGTGACTTGCTAGGCCTTTGTATTAATAAGCTCACAGATGCTGATTTTTACAAGGTTACTCATGGAGAAAGTTTCAAAATGGATTTGGTTTCCCTCTCTGTCCCACATTCTGTCCAAGCAAGATCACTCTGGCTCATCACTCATTTGCCCAATTTTCCTTAATGAAAGAGTGAATAGTCAGCAACATTATGCTACTTAAAAGTTTGGCTTCTGGCTCTTGGAAATACTAAACAGTAATTACTTGGCCTTAAGGACTTCTATGAACAGATGAAGGTTTCCATATTCATTACCATCTATTATGTCACTGCAGCTGAAATGTTTTAAGAAGCATCATCTTGAGGAGATCTCCTGGTACCATCCCAATCATTGTAATCAGATTGCAATCATCTGACCAATTCTGTGCTGATTAAATTAATTAAGAAGCACACAGGGGTTATGCAGAGCATAGGTCATTTTTCAACAGGCTATCAGACTTCCAGTTTGTGATTTTCTCCATGTGCCCTTCAGGTTCATTACCTCACTACTGGTTGCCAAACTACCTTCTGCTTTGGGGTTGTGCCCCCTGTTTTCAGAACCACTGCCTTCATGTCTGCACAAAGGGGTGTTTGCTGAAATGAAATGGTAAGCATTTACCTTTTTAGATCACCAGTTCAGACAGAAAACACATTTAGCACTCTTAAGTATATCTTGAGTCATCAAGCACACTGTAGATGGGTGCTTGATGTGTAGATTTATCTTCAAAAAATCTTAAAAGGCTAAAATAAATGTCCAGTATGTTTGCATAAGAAATCACCCACACTCGAGTTTCCTTTTCATTTAAAGCAGCTTTGTAATAATTATTCTGTTGCATAATTTGTCTCTTTTTAGTGTATGGATTGTGATTTTTCTGGCTGTCTGTGAATAGTTCTTTTTTCTTAATCAAATAGCAGTTTCAGAGGTAAAAGTATTCAGGGCCACATCACCTCAGGCAAGCCTTAGCATATATTTGCTGTTTTAACTTGATATTCTGTCAGTGCCTCTCTGAAGTGGGATTATTTAAAATTAATTGAGTTCTATAACTAAGATATATTAGTATACTTTCATATTTTAAAGCTTTCTGTGGCTTCCTGAGTCCATCCATGAATACTTTACTTTGGATGATAATTATTCCTTTTTACTCTCTGAAAAGTAACAAACTTATTACTGCAACTTTTAGACTAAGATTTGATTAATGCAACTTTTATGAGCTTCTGAATTTTCACTTCCATAACAGGAAGTGCTGAATTTTTTTTACGTGTTGACTGTTTTTTTGCAATTCACTCATAAGACATTATTATTTATAAAAGGCAGTAAACAGGCAAATCAGTATTTTTAAAATATTACTGTCATATTTAAGTATAAAACCATTAACTACCCAGGATATATTTGAAGATAATAATGAACATGCTTGTTCAAGTCCCAAATTCAGTATTATTCCATTGCTTAGAACACAGATGAATGAACAACTACCACAGGCAACTACAGAACCTCTCCCAGATCTTTTAGTTTGTGTGACATAAATGCTTTCAATAAGAATATATTTCCAGCCCCACATAGATGCAATGTCTTATGACATGAACTTTTGTATTTTTTTTTCTGTAATTCTTAACACCCATTTAAAGTAATATCTATGAAAAG
>VYZU01006915.1:8024-26832 GCA_013401355.1 Ceyx cyanopectus | reverse complement strand
GGGGGGGGGGGGGGGAAGCACTTCATTTTTTGTTTATTTTGCATATCAACACTCAAATAGTTTAAGCTGTGAATTCAGATTGCATGGCTCTTTAGAGTTAGAGTTTTGGTGCTGGGCTTGGTCAGCAGAAGTGCTGTCAGTTGTGACACCAGGTGGGCAGCCCAGGTCCAGAGGAGCCTGGATGCAGTGGGATGCTGCTGCATTCACATCCCCAAAGGCAGAGCATGAGGCAGCAGAGCTGGGCTGTAGGTCCTCGAGCCCCTTGCAGCCAGTCTGGGCTGCAGGGTTCAGTTTCCATCCTGATATTAATCATAAGAAACATAAAATGCATGACTTCTTTTTTTTTGCTGTTGACAGAGCTGAAAGCAGAATAAGATCCTGAAACCAGAACCTAAGTGATGTTTGTAATTAAAAGCTTTTCTTATTTACCCTGGAAAATGTTTCTGCTTCTGTATATATTACTGTGGCTCTGAAGGGGAGAAAGGAGGTGTGTTTGTGCCAGTTTGACCTGTGAGCACTGATCGTCTGGGGTAAATTACAGCAAGCACCACGGTGATGTTTAGTGATCCCAATCCCAGCTGTACACAGCAAGTCACTGGGCTCCGAGCTGCAGAAGTGGCTCAAAAAGTGAAAACTATGAGAGTGCCTTTCATTTTATTTCAGACTTTGTGAGCCTGCCCTTTGAAGCAGGTTTCTGCAAACAGAGGCACTGCAAAGTATTTTACTTGGAACTGCCTAATCACTTGGCTCTGTTGTTCAGGGCTCTGAGGGGTGGGGGAAAGATGATTTCACAAAACCATTAAATAAAAAGCATAGCTCCCGAGGAGGGTTACCCCTGTTAGCCAGGGCCTGATATCTCAGCTGCTTGCAACTCGGTGTCTGAGTTTGTAGAGCCCCACAATAAAACTGCCCCATCTCAGCTGGATGCTCTGAGGTTTGATTTCTAAAACTCCCAAACCCCCTCACACCCCATTCTGCTTCTGCTCCAAAGAAATCAGCATTACCAACAGAGTTCCTGGGCTCACCCAGCCCCGACAGGTAACTATTTGACAAGGGCTCCCCATAAACTTGGACACTGACCCTAACTGGAAGTATTGCCAAATTTCTGCTTCTGGCAAATCCTATTTTAAGAAAATATATTTTTACTTTATTTTTTTCTCATTTATAACAAGGTTAGTAGTAGTAGCTGAGTGGGTATAATCAATCAGGTTTTGCTTTCAATGGGTTGCAACTTGTTAAATGATGCCAGCTCGAGATCTCAAGCTGCACTGAAAATTAACTGCATTTAAATCCAGGGATTTGCATGGGTGTAAAAATATTGCAGGAAGATCAGAAATGGAGAATCTTAAATTTTATATTTTTTTTAAATTTTTTTTGCGAGTTGTTCTCAATTCCTTTATTTCAGTTATAAGAAAAGTCCTTTGGAAGCCTATTTTTATCATGAGTATTTCTCTTGGACTCTGACGTTTAAAGGAGAAAATATGATGTGTTTCAGTATTTCAAATTATTTATATTTCATCCACTGCAAAGGTGAGATTGTTTCCTCAGACATTCAACAATCTCACGTGAGGAACAAAACTGATTTATAACATGCTGGTTATTATCGGACATGATTTTGGACCTTGCTATATCTTAAAGATTTAGAGATATAAGAAAATAAAATAAAATTGAAGAAAACCTCTTGCAAGGATCATTTATTCAGAACCCCCCCAGGTATGTAATTCATGTAGTACCAAATACATCTAAAACTGATGTCTGTCTATTGAGAGAGCCTATTTTCCTAGACTGTCAGATAACAGAAATTAATCATTTATCTTGCCAATTTAAAGTGTTTCTCTATAAGGACTCAAAGCATAATATGATGAAGCAGAACAGCTCCAGGAGAGGAGTGTGAGTGTGTGTGTGTGTAATATTTTGCAGTGATTTTTATTTGTGATGATGTTTATTGCCAATAGTAATAGGGATGTTGTTAGCACAAACCACTTGCTGTTATTCCCCATTAGGAATGACAAGGCTGCTCCTATGGTAGGACCCTGAGCACCAGACTTTTCTATTGTGATTTATTTATTTATGAGTCCTTCTTTTTTTAATTTGAATTGATGCTTCTCCCAAGCTGTGTTCTCTTTGCATCTTGTTTTAGGACAGAGTGATGTGCCTGGATAAAAAATCAGTTACCAGTTAAATAGAGAAACTGAAAGCCTCTTAGAAAAGTTGAGAAGCCAAAGCTGATAATATTAAATCCCAGGACCTAATTTCCCCTATAGGCTACACTAAATTGCACCACTCTTGTGCTATGTGACTTTATGGGAACCTGATGTATTTGAGGCCAGTGTTGGGATGGGGTAGGTGGGAGCCACGTTGCAGCTGCAGCAATGCAGCTCTGTGCTGGGATAATGGGGTTCCAGTTCCTTGCTGGTAGTTGTGCAAATTGTTTTGCATCACATTGAACAGCAGCAGCTGAATGGAGAGTGGTCTGCCCCCTGGATTGGTCTGGGATGGGCAGAGACCTACATCCTGGCCTCCAAGCAATGCAGAGGGTAGAGAGACCTGGATTTTTCTAGACAGCAGCAGTTAAATTGAATGTGAACCTCATGATTCTCTCTGTGAAGTCAGATCCCAGCAGCACCCAGTCTCTGCAGGTTTGTGAACTGGAGTGGGCACAGCACCACTGAGACTTCCACGGTGAAAACTTAAGAGATAAAAGCTATAGGAGATGTTTTGGGACTGAAGTAGCTATGTCAGGATTGCAAAGGCAGGAGGAGCAGGAGCCCAGGCAGGGTCTGGCACAGGGTGTAGTGTGGAGACTTCACAGCCTGCTGCTGTGAAATGCTGGAGGAGAGCAGCCAATCTTTTAATGCTGGGGATGGGAGAGTCACTGGTGCAGCCCTGAGGGGTTGTGCAAAATGGAACCACCAACCCCAAGCACTACCCAGAGGCATCCGGCCCCAGGTGCTGAGCAAACACTGCAGGATGTCCAGCCTGGCCTCACCTGCAGAGAGATTTTTTTCTTCTAAACTGCACCTTTTTTAATCTCCCATCTTTTTTTTCCTCCCCTACTCCCAACTCTTCTGTGATCTCTGATGCTCCAAATCAGGGTAAGGCACCCCCTTTCAGGATGGAGCCTGCATCCTGCTCAAGCCCTTACCCTTCCACAAAGCAGGAGCTCAAACTTTGGTCTCATCCTCCTGGCTGTGGCAGTTCCCGAGGCCCTTCAGCCACCCAGAGACATAAAAGATGCATTTGCAGATTTTGTAAATTAAAACCATCTATACAGCCGGTGGGAAGGGATCAGCTTATTTGGTTGCTTAATGAAATATAAAGATTATTTTAACCAGTGTAAGCACTATTCGACAGCTTGTGAAACACAGCAGTGGCTTGATGAATGGCTTTCTCCATAAAAAAAAAAAATAAATCAGAATTGCTGCATGATGTCTTTTAAATATTTAATTTATTGGGGTTGGAGTGTGCTCGGAGCTGACGCTTAAACAGGAGCAGTTTGTGGTCTCAGTTAACTTTGCTTATTGGGCTGAACAGAGTTGCTTGGGAAATTTCCTCATTTTTTTTCTTATATACAGAATTTGGGATGGTATTTGTGCTGCACAAGGGAGTAGGAAGTTCTGCCTCTTGTCTGCACTGCAGCACACCAGGCAGTTATCACTCAAGCTGCGATGGGTATTGACTCCCATCCTGAGTCCACCATTAAGTCCTTGGCTGCTGCTTTTTTTATGTGATGTGCTTTCTTCTAGGCCACCCAGGAGAGTTTGTTCAGACACACACACGTACACACAGAAGCATCTTTTAACAATCAAATCAAAATGAACTCTTCCTGGAGCAAGTGCTTCAGTGGAAACACTGAGCTCCAGACACAACATCCTTGGCAGGGTCCTTGGAAGACTATAGTAGAGGAAAATTCCCCTCCTCTCCCTTTCCATTTTTCCTTTAATGTGACAGCTTGGTACACAAACAACGTCATGCAAGGAGGAACAGAAAAGAAACTGGCATTTCTCTGAGTTGGGAGGCAGACAGTTGTCTCAAAAGTATCTCCTGGCAAGGCTGAGCCCTGGTGTGGACTCTCCAGTGTTTTTCAGGATGGGGGTCTGGCAGCAGCCTAGGACAGTTAGTAGCTTCTGTGTCCTCAAATGATTTTCATGAAACACACAGGAACTCAATAAGCTTGGAGACCTCCAACCTGCTGGCCAAAGCTGGTGCAACCAGCCAGTTGTAGCCCAGCTGAAAGCAGGGCACCAGGTCGTTCACAAGTTGGGGTAGGAAGGGTGAAGGCAAAATGAAGTGGCAAACCTCTGTTTTGCTGCCTGGGTTGGCCAGAAAAGCCAGTCCTACCCGGGGGCTGAGAAAGCAAAGCAGTGAATGTCTGGCTTGGGGGGGGTCTCCCTGACAACAGGGACCAGCTGAGCACTGCTCTGCTGCAGCCTGGGGTGGGCTGATACCCTTCAGAAACTGCCAAGACTGAGGTGAGGCTGTGCCACAGACACCTCTGGAATCACCCAGGGTAAAGTCTGGGTCAGGAATCTGCAGTTTTTCCCCAGGTGATGAGAGAAATCCATGATGTACCCACATCTGGGTTTGTTGCCCTTCACTAGCACTGCTGTCACTGGGATGGTGTGGTGGCAGAGCAGAGGTGGCTTGGGGGGAAACAGGAATGAGGCCCAGTGCTAGATGCCCAGATTATTGGTTTATAATGACTGCAGCTTCTTGAGAAGACAAGCCCAAAGGCAGCACTCACACTCAAGACACAAAATCCCTCAGGCAAAATAAACCCAAACAACATCCCAGATTAATGAAGACCATCCCTGAGCTGGCAGAGTGTTGGAACAAACTCCATCTGGTGGCTTCACTCCTTCATTCCTGCAACAGAGAGGTTCTTGCAAGGGTGAAGCCACAAGATGTCCCAGGTCATTACCAGACTCTGTAGTAGAAAATTAATCTGCTTTTCCCAGTATCTACAGCTTGGTTGCTGGATGTTAAGCAAGGTCACCCCAGGTTTGTGCTTCATGGGGGAGAAAATGGGAATTCAGAGCAGGAGGGGTAGTGGGACCAACTTGTTTCCCTTCCTCCCTCTTCACAAAGACTCTGTCCTCCATGATACAAATCCTCTATAGAAACAAAAATGAAGGTCTTTCCTCAGCAAAAAAAAAACACCAGATAATTTTTCATCCAGATTTTTTCTATTCAGTGCATCAGGTTTCTCCTAAAATCATGAGAGTTGGTCCACCTCCCTCCAGCAATCAAAGTATTCTCCTGTCTGCTTTCCTTCCTTTAGTCCAGCTGGACCTCTTTCTCTGAACCTTCATTCATTGCACTGATTTTCCAGTGATTTGATGATCTAAATGGTGTTTTAGGAATTCTTTTTCATGCAAATATTTCACAACTTTCCTTCTGCTGTCTTGCAAACTACAGCAGCAGCCTCCCGGAGGCTCTCAGTCATTTATAACAGGGACAAATGAACCACCACTCAGCTTTTGAGCTCAGTATTAGCTCAGTTTTATAGAAGGTCTGTAAGGAAATACAGCTTTGAAGTTTCATGCAGAGCCCACAGTAGAAAAAAAAAGCCATTAGTTTTTTGAAATAATTTCCTTGCTACTGAGCTATGAAATGTCAGTATTTATTGCAAACCATAATTCCCTCTTTAGCCATAACGTTTTATTACCCTACAGATTTATTTTCTTTTACATCACATGCTTTTTTATTATTATTTTCCTGTATCATTTGTGTCTTGTTAATAACAACCTTAAGAAAAATGAATGGGAACAAGTTATGCATGAGTGGCTTCAGATAAGCAAGATTAATTGACATTCTAGCAACAGGATTATGGAACAGCTCACTGTAGGCAATGACAGGGACAAAATCCCAGCTAGTTCGGGGACAGAGATAGGTTGGTTTGTTAAAAATCACAATAAGATGACAGATTTTATTATGGTAAGCAAAGGAAATCCTTTCCCATCTTTTGTTGAGCATATCATGAGTGGGTGCAGTTGGATGCTGGTCTCCGAGCTCAGAAGCCAGACTGGTGTGGCTGGTGATTTTGGTCTCCAGGAGCAGTCTGTGTGATTTTGCTCTCCAGCTCTGTGTGATTTTGGTCTCCAGAGCTGTGTGATTTTGCTCTCCAGCTCTGTGTGATTTTGGTCTCCAGAGCTGTGTGATTTTGCTCTCCAGCTCTGTGTGATTTTGCTCTGCAGTATTTTGTTTCCTGTCCCTGTTGGAGCGGGGAGGTTGGAAACGAGCCTCGTGTGCAGCAGTTGATGTTGGAGCTCAGCATTTCCAAAGCTCTGCTGTGACACCAGATTGCTGGAACAGCTCTCCCTAAGCATCTCTTTCCTCTGGCTGCTGTTTTTCAGGTTTATGTCACCATGCAGCACTATGGAGTGAATGGTTACTCCCTCCACGCCATGAATTCGCTGAGTGCCATGTACAACCTCCACCAGCAGGCAGCCCAGCAAGCCCAGCATGCCCCCGACTACAGGCCCTCAGTTCATGCCCTCACCCTGGCAGAGAGACTGGCTGGTAAGAACAACTCATGGCTTTTGCTGTTCCCTGGGAAAGAAAACCCTTCTTCCTTGCACTCTTCTCCAGGAGCTGGAGGGTGGCATAGCCAACTGGCAGGGGGTGCCTAAGAGTCCTGGCCCTGTGGTCAAGCCCTGCAGGTGACACGTGCTGGCCAGTTTGCTGCCAGTGGACCACTGCCCCTCACTGCAGGCTGACTTCCAATGGCTAGGGAGCCTGGGGCTGAGAAGGGAGCAGTCCCACTGTATGGGGTTGAAAAGAGAGAATTAAAATGACCTTGAAATATGTTTTAACAAGTGAAAAAAAATAGCAGAAAAAAATAATTTCTTAGTAAATAACGGGTGAGCATGAAGGGAGTTGGATTCCTCCACCAAGTGACCTGGGACTTGAATCCACTAACAGCCACCTCCTGCCATCCCAGGCCAGAGTTTTTTCTTCCATGTTGCCCTTTCTTGAAGTTATTTTCCATTTCTTTATGGAAAATATTTGGATCATCCTTGGGTCTCACGTTGACCTATTTCTTCCTGGGGATCCTAGACCTTGACTTGGACGATGCTTTCTTGCAGGTCCTGCTGGATCCCTTTCTGTTGCTTTTGTGTTTTGCTGCCAATAAAAGAGCTTTTTTTTAGGCTCCAAGAAAATCACATGTGACATTACTCTGAGATCATTACACAGCATTGTTGATGGTGGGACTGTAGCACAGGAGCTGTTTCAGGGATTTCTTGAAAGATTTTTGTGATCACCTCTATCCTTTAGAGTAGGACTTAGTATCTTTGACCCTAACCAGGGTAAAAGCAGAAAGAGATAAAAAAATTTTTAAAAAAAGAAGAAAAAAAATCTATTCTCATATTCTTGACCGGGAGATTCAATTGGTTTTCTGACCTCTTATCTTTAAAATTAATAACCCACCTGGAAGACTTTCCAAATTAAATTCCACAGTCCCCTCATCTGCTTATCCTTGGTGGAGTAGGCACTACCCACGTACGAGCTGGTTGTTTTGCAGTTGCTTCACATTCTGTTACTCCTGAATATCTTTCTGTGCAGGTCATAGATCTCACGTGCCTTCCAGGGACAGTCAGAATAAAGCAGCACAAAAGCAAATGACCTTAAGTCAGAAAACACAGGTTTCTGATTGTAACTGCAAAGGCTCACCTGCAATTTATATTCTCCTCTTTGCACAAAGCCTGAAAACATACTTAAAAACATTAAAATAATTGCTGGTTGGTGCTCGTTGGAGTGGCCAAACTTAATGCACGAGCTGCTGCCTCCGGGGAGCTGGTAGGTCTAACCTCTACTCTGGAAACTCAGGAATATTCCAGCCTGCAGGTAGGGTGTTTAACGAGCGTCCTTTCTCCTGGTCTCTTGTACTTGAAACACAAACGTTAGCCTTGTAAAGTGTTGTGGGGCAGCTTCAGTTTCTTGTCCTGGAACATCCCTTCTCCTCACCTGGCTGCACCGCGAGCGGCGTCTGGAAGCATCGAGGATGGTCTCAGCCTCCAAAGTGGCAGCTGTTACCAGCATCTTAACTCCCCACAGAGCTTCAAAACCTCAAACATAAAGTCTGAGCCATGTGACCAACACTGTTTGTGTTTGACCAAAGACCTCTAGCCCGGCCACATCTTTCTCGGGTCACCAAAGCCAGGCGGCCTGGAAGGGAACAGCTGGGAGGTTGGCAGAGGAATGTCTGAGCAGTGCAAAGCTGATTTGCCACGCTCGTTAGCCAACGTTTTTGGAACCCTCCTGCACGGTGGTGGGGCTGGCCTGCCAGCAGGTTTTGGTTTGTTGGTTAGATTCGTGCCAGGATGCTCGTGACAAAAGCAGAAGTAAACAGCGGCCGGAGCCTTCCTCGGGCTCTGTGCACTGACTCTTCTCCCTCTTAGGCTGTTTTCTGGTGTGTTCATTCCTCCCTTCTACTGGAAGTCACATTCTTAACTGAATTAAAAATGATACCAGACACTGCTCTTTCTGCATTTCCTCTCTGAGAGCAAATCTCTTGCCAGACTACTTCATTCCAAGGCTGTAGCACAGCATGTCCCAACTTGCATAATAAGCGTTTTGTTTTGTTTTTAATTTTAAAGTTCCTTATTTTCATTGATTTAAAATCTTTCTACTCCCACTAACTGTTGTGAAATAATAACGCCTCTGGTAAAATAATAAGCCCTTCACTCTTGGTCTCAGGTTTTCCCCAGCCTAAATTTCTTTCCTGCCCTTAATTTTGCAAGAGCAGTTTGCAAAGTCAGATCTTGCTTCTCTCCTGAGAAGAGCTCAGCACATGAGCTCTGGGCTTGCAGTCAGTGGGACTGGACTTGGTCCTGGCTGCTGTTTCCACCCCAGATGCTGGAGAGTGTCTGTGCTCAGCAAAGAGTCTGCTTTCAAGCTAAACACACATCAGCACGTGAGCTTAAGTGCTTTCCTGAATGGGAGCCCAGAAAAACTCTCCAATGTCATACCTTGAGGACTACATATGAGACACTAAAGAAGAGCCAGCTCAGCCTGGTGGTCTGGGGAGGTGTTTGTCTTCTAATGCAGAAAGGAGAAGATGGCACATAATTTTGGGTCTCACTTCTGATTACAGTGGTGAAGCTCTTCACCTCATTTCTGATAGTGTTTCTTAATGAAAGGTGCTTATGGCACTGTGGTGTCTGGGCATCTTCATGTCCTGCCCCACCAATGCTGGAGCAGATCGTCTGATGTCAACCAAATTTAATGTTGGAATCTCAATAGTTTGCACAGCTGTCATAGAAGGAGATTCCCTCTCCAGAGCAGGCTTTCTAGTCAGAGGTTTTGTCTCCTCAGACATCTCAGTTAACCAGCAAAAATCATCTATGTGTTTTATTAGCTCTAAAGCCTAAAAAAACCCCCCAACTTTTGTAGGTTCACTTAGTGTTAGCAAGTGCTTTATTTTGTAGGTTCACCTAGTGTTAGCAAGTGCTTTATTCGACTGTCAGCATACAAATTCCAATCATTAAATTGGCCACTTTTCTTGTCTTCCAACGGCTGTACATTTCAAGACATCATTTTGGAGGCACGTTATGGATCCCAGCACCGCAAACAAAGGCGAAGTCGCACGGCCTTCACCGCCCAGCAGCTGGAGGCTCTGGAGAAGACCTTCCAGAAGACTCACTACCCAGATGTGGTGATGAGAGAGAGGTTGGCTATGTGCACAAACCTACCTGAAGCCAGAGTCCAGGTACTGATTGGGAGTAGGGATGTTTACAAGCAAACAGTGGGGTACCCAGTGGGTTGATAACTCGCTTCACCCTTCCGGTGTCATTGCAGATTTTGGGGCAGTAAAGCTGTTAAAGGCAGGGGGAGGGGGAATAAAATAATCATCCAAAGTCACACATCTGCTGAAGAAATCCTTAATCCACATGCACGTTTTTTAAATTTAGGATTGTCTGAAGCATTCACTGGTTTTCATTTGTTCTTTCACATTTCTTTGGGGGAAATTTTAGAAACAGCAGCAGAAGTCTATTTATTTATTTATTTGCAAAGCTTTTCTGGCTTTCTCAGAAGAGCAGAAACCCAAGTAATTCCAGCTGCTCTTTTCCACCAGTGTCAATATTTGTAACATCTTGGGCAAAGATTTGTTTTGGTTTTTTTGGTAATTTTTTTTTCAGCTTCAGCTAGTTCAACATGCTTCATAACCTGCTAGTGAGGAGGTTCTGATATTGCTGGGTTTTATAAGACTAAGTAGCCAGTTCTTTAGTGTGAAGTGGATCTGTAGTAGAAAAAATAGCTCTTTTCTATAAACATCAAGACTTTCTGATCTTCAGAAGTTTTGTTTCCTCATCTAACTAGCCAGACAACACTAACAAGGTTTGCAAGTATTTCTTCCATTCCATCTCTACTGATTTAGGTGAAAAAAAATATGGATTGTCCTTCCCTAAATTCAGTTCCCAGACAACAGCCCATGCCTGTAAGGACTTATTTGAGTTGCCATCATACTTTTTATGCACTTATAAGCAAATGGTTTTAGAAACCAACAGAGCAATGTAGTATAAACCAGTGTAATGCCATCAGACTCAGCTGTAAGACACTCTGGTCTAACTACCTGACCAATTAGAGAAAAACACCCAAAAAGCCTCACAAACCCCACAGAAAACAGGTAGAACTCTAAGATCCAACAAAGTGGAATGACATTTGGGCACAGTGGGGTTGCAGTATCTCATTACTTGGGGTTTCCCCGCAGCTCCCAGGCTGGATGAAGGTGAATTTGGCATTAAGCAGGATTCTCATCAGTTTCCCCCCTTGCTGTTTGTGACATTGCAGGTTTGGTTCAAGAACCGGAGAGCCAAGTTCAGGAAGAAGCAGCGTAGCCTGCAGAAGGAGCAGCTGCAGAAGCAGAAAGACTGTGAAGGGAGTCACAGTGAGGGAAAGACAGAGCCACCCGTGCTGGAGACCCAGGCAACCACCCCGGACACTGAGAAGGTCCAGAGCCTCCCAAGTGAGGTAGGCGTGGACCTCAACTTAACCCTGTCGGAGCAATCGGCCAGTGAGTCAGCACCTGAGGACCAGACTGACAGAGAGGAGGAGTTTAAGAGCACCTTGGATGAGGCTAAAGTGGATAAGAGCCCTGGTCTGGACAGCAAGGCTTTGAACTGCAAGAGAGCAAGCCCAAAAGCAGGTGAGGGGCAGCATGTTGTTGGGGGTTGGTGTCTGAAACTGATATTTCCAAGGGGGATATTTGGTTGGGTATAGTCCCATATTCCCTGTGGCATGTGGGTGTTTGCAGGTAGGCTGTACATACCTGTTTTCTTGTCCCCATCACTAAAAAGGACCCACAGAGGGCATGATGTCTATTGCAGCAGGAGAACAGAAAGAGCAGAGACCTTCTGCTCAGATCCTGGGGGGAATAATGTCTAGTGACAACAGGAAAGCCAAAGCAAAATGCTCAGCCCCCTTTCAATTCTCTAAGATGCTAACTATGGGACAGACACGTTTAGCTCTCCTGAGCTAACACAACCCCTCTTGCTTGCCCTCCTGATGCAAAAGAGAAGCCCATGCTGCACTCCAAACAGAATCACAGAATGTTCAGGGTTGGAAGAGACCTTGAAAGATCATCTAGTCCAACCCCCCTGCCAGAGCAGGGTCACCTAGACCAGGTCACACAGGAACAGATCCAGGTGAGGTCTGAATGTCTCCAGAGCAGGAGACTCCACAACCTCCCTGGGCAGCCTGTTCCAGGCTCTGTCCCTCTCACTATGAAAAAATTTCTCCTTATGTTTCCACGGACCTCCCCATGTTCCAGCTGCACCCACTGCCCCGTGTCCTGTCACTGGACATCCCTGAGCAGAGCCTGGCTCCATCCTCCTGACACTCACCCTTCACATATTTATAACCATGAATAAGGTCCCCCCTCAGTCTCCTCCAAGCTCCAGATCCCCAGCTCCCTCAGCCTCTCCTCAGCAGGGAAATGTTCCACTCCCTTCACCATCTCTGTGGCTTTGCACTGGACTCTTTCAAGCAGTTCCCTGTCCCTCTTGAATTGAGGGGTCCAGATCCGGACCCAATATTCCAGATATTCCTCACCAGGGCAGAGCAGAGTGGGGAAGAACTTAACCTACTGACCACACCCCAGGTTGTCAACCTTCATCCAGCCTGTAGAAATAACCCCCCATCCCCTCTGTCTCCTGCTGCAGAGTCCCCCATCAGCGCGACGGTGACGCCTTCATCCAGCAGTGGCCTGGCCCAGACTCACTCCTACTCCTCCTCACCCCTGAGCCTCTTCCGCCTGCAGGAGCAGTTCCGCCAGCACATGGCAGCCACCAACAACCTGGTCCATTACTCCTCCTTCGAAATGGGGACACCATCTGCCATGCCCTACTTGGGCATGAACGTCAACATGGCTCCGCTGAGCTCTCTGCACTGTCAGTCGTATTACCAGTCGCTCTCCCACGCTCAGCAGGTCTGGTCCTCACCCATCCTGCAGGCCTCCAGCTCCCTCCCAAGCCTGAACAGTAAAACAACAAGTATTGAGAACCTAAGGCTCCGGGCGAAGCAGCATGCAGCATCCCTTGGGCTGGACACCCTACCCAACTGACTGCCAGCTGAGCTACCGTGGGCCCTGAGAAGATACGCCGGAGACTGGCACTTAGATGTGTTGCTCCTTGAACCCACAGCCACCCTCATCTCTTCCCGGAGTAAGGTGCTCCCTTTCAGGGAAAAAAAATGTGTTTATTAACATCTTATTAGCACCGTGATTGCATCAGACGTTGCTACTGGCCTGGTCTTCACTAAATATTTAAGGAGGAAGGGGGAGAGGATGTGAGTTTAGACAGATGAACTGTCCTCTGGACTACCAGGAGTGAAACCTGTAACGTTCAGGAGAAGCCCCCTTTCCTCACCCCCCAGATAATGTGCCAACTGTGTTATATACCTTTTTTTTGGTTTTTTTTTTTCTTTTTTTTATCTTGTCGTTGTTGTTGATGTTGCATTCTTTGGGAGAAAGGGTCCTGCTTTGTCTTGTATATAGTTTACAGTGTTGACAGCGCCCATTCGCCTGCCTGTTCCTGTCAGTGTTACAGAACTGTGACCTCTTTTGCTTTTATTCCCTCCCCTCCTCGAGTTTGGTAGCTAGTCTCAGAGTTACAAACCAACCACCCCCACCCCCAGCTCGTAGCTAGTTGCTCTTCTTGGGTCAGCAACCTCAAGGTGTTCAGGGCGAAGAGAATCGCTTGTGCGCTTCCCCCTGCTCTGGGAACCAGGATTTTAGAGCAGTTGGGAAATGACCCGAGGGTGAATTTCCTGTTTAAGCACTTCCTAAAAGGCGTTTTTCCTTTACTTTTTAACAGCACTTGTTCAAAGACACAGGACAAAATATTGGCTGAGCGTTGCTGGCTGGGGAGAAAAATGAAAGCCAAATTCACTGGATTATTTTTGGTCCCAATTGTTTCCTCTTTGACATGTAAACTCCTCCATTTACAAATTGCAGGGTTTGGGGTTTGGTTTGGTTTTTTTTTTGGAGGGCATTTTCATCTAACTGACAATAGAGAAGAATAAAAGCTTAGTATAAACTCCTGGTGTGTTCATACACCATGAATTCTATTTTTCTCTGACCAAAGCTCGGTGGAGGTGAGCTGTGTCTAGGACAAAAAAAAGCTCTGATCACCAAATCCTGCCCAGCAGCTTCAGGAACTGGTTAGCAAATGGAAATGTAACAGGTGAAAATTGCTGAAATGTTGGTCACAAAGCAGGTGATAAGCAGGGGCTTTATATTCTCTTTGTATTTGCTGAAGGCAAATAGATAATCTTGCCAAACAAGTGAGTAACCAAAACTCACCAGCTTCCAACTTTTTGCAGTGAATTTTCAGCCTCGTTTTGTTGGAACAACCCCTGGTTCAGCCAAGGCTGGTTTTCCTTGTGGAGGAGCAATGTTTCTGCCAACTTAAATCTCAGGTTGGGTTTGGATTTTTTGTTTGTTTGGTTGATTGGTTTTGTTTTGTTTTTTTTCCAAACCAAATAAATCCTTTGTGCCCATTCCTGGGAGGGATGGTAGCCTGATCTCATCTCTAATATTGCCTAGGACCAAAAAATCCAACCTGTGGCAGGTGCTCAGCTTGAATCCCAAGGGTGAGAGCTGGATCTGCCACTGAGACACCAGGCAGAGCTGTGTTAATTCACTGCCCAGGAGCAGCTGGTCCATACTTGATTTCACCATGAAATGCAGACCCTACAGCCCCTCTTGCTCTCACCTTGCTTGGCATGACCAGGGCAGAAAACAGGGGTCAAATCACCACTTTAAGCATGGAGAGAAGTGTTTTCAACTCCTCTACTGCCTCTTGAAAAAGAAAAGTAAAAAAAAAAATCAAACTCCTGCCAACAGAGATGTAAGAAGAGCCAAATTTGTTGGAAAATGGTGTTTTATCTCTCTTAAAGTTGCAGCAAGAGCAGGTTCCAGACAGGGCAGCTCATCAATTACATCCAGCTTCCAAGGAAAATGGAGCATCTTCCTTAAATATTTCTGGTGTGCCAAATACTGCAGTTTTGAGGTTTTTCTGTCCTGCTTTAGTTTTTCTGACTTGGTCAGATCAGCCCCCGTGACCGCCAGAATTCTCCATTTGGCCAAAACCAAATGTATTCATAGGAAGTAGATTTTTGGCTGCAGCTTTCAGAGGAGTCTGATTCCATTCAACCCACCAAAGTACATTTACTGTCTCCAAAAAAGATCCTTGGAAAATCCCAGCTTTCATTTTTTAAAGACTGTCATCTAAACCAGGGACAGCAGAACAAAGCTTTAATTTTTTTAATTCTCAAAAAACTGTTTTCACCTTTATTTTTTCTGCCTCCTGTTAACCTCAGCACATTTGAAGGCTATAGAGTTGCTTTGCCAGAGCAAAAAACTGCAAATTTAATTAAGACCCATCATGATGATGTTCCCTTATCAAGGGCAGTGAGACTAGATCTGGTCTTAAGCTCTTAAATTCTAAAAGATGCCCATGAAACTGCAGCTCCTATCAGTGGGTGTTTGAGGCAGGGAACAGAGGGTTGTATTCACTCCTGTGCCACCCCAGGGTACTGTGGAGCTGGCAAGGGTGATGTCAGCTCGAATCAGGTACAGCCTGACTCTAGGTCATGGTGGATACCACAGCATCCAGTCCAAGAAGGTCAAAAAATGTGGATTTATGCCCTGCTTCTGCAAGGATAGGAGAGCAGGAGATGAGCTCTCTTGATCCAGCTCTAGATTGCCACGATCCTCTGGAGGGAGATGAGATCTTCTCCACCAAGCCATGGAAGGAAACTCTTCCCCATGCCTTGGTGCCCAAAAAAACCCTTTAAAATCAATCATATTCACATGTCTTGAGTGATTCTGGTGCATTGACCTGCTTCACCCCCCAGGGTAGTGCTGACATCCTCATAGCAGCCTTGGAGCAGCTACTGGGAACCCCCCAGGAGGAGCATCTAGAGACCATTAAAACCATGGACAGCAGGATGAGGCCAGCACAGCTCAGAAAGCAAACTGGGAGAGGAGATCTCTGGATCTCCATCAGTCCCCAGAGGCATCTGTTTGGTGTCATCCTCATCTTCCTCTCTGTGGTGCAGCCACTGACTGAGGTGCAGCTGGTCCTGGACCAGGGCATGAAAATATTTCTTATATGGAGATTATTTCTTCCATGTTGAATCAGGATGAAAATACCTGACAGTTTAAAACAAACAAAAGGGAAAAAAAATATTGCTTTGAATATATATAAGGCCCTTATTTAATGCCAAGTTTGGGTTTTATCTTCCTTTGGTCAAAATTTAGAATCCACAATAGGAGTAAGCTGACATGTAAAGCCAAGCTGATTTAGAAATACGAGAAAAAAAAAAGCAAGAATTTAGGCTTCCCACTTGAAGAAGTTTAATAATGAAATATCTGTCAAAATAATCTACAGGAAAAAGTCTATTTTAAAGCTTCTGGGCTTTGGTTTGTTTTGTTTGGGTTTTTTTTTTTCTGAAAAACAAACCAAACCAAAACCCCCCAAACCAAACCACAAAATAAACTTGCCCCAAGAAACAAAAACACCAAAAAACCAAGCAAAATAAACCAAAAAACCACAGGGAGAAACTCACCCCCCACTTCAAGCCTGTGGGAAGGCCAAAGGGAGCAACTCTGCATCATTCTTCTCTGGGCCTTACACATCTGAATGTTTTCTTTTTCAATAAATCTGCAAATCTCCTCTGATTTGTCACATGAGCTCTGTTTCCTTTTCCTCTCACCAGCCTCAGATATTTAGGGAATTTAGGTTGTTGATGAAGTCACAGAAAAAAAGCCAAAAAACCACAATAAAACAGAATGAGTTTCCCTTCCCCTTATTGTCCAGACAGAGATCTGATGCATCTAAATAAACATTGCAGTGGATA
Source organism: Ceyx cyanopectus (assembly GCA_013401355.1). Taxonomy (NCBI): domain Eukaryota; kingdom Metazoa; phylum Chordata; class Aves; order Coraciiformes; family Alcedinidae; genus Ceyx; species Ceyx cyanopectus. The sequence continues at coordinate 10,467 of VYZU01006915.1, read as the reverse complement.
TAACATTTTTTTTTTCCATCACAGGCATAAAATGCCTGGAGTGTAGCCCAGAGATCCTTCCTCATCAGATAGATGAACAATTATGGGGGAAAAAAAAAACCCTGACTACCTTCTCTGGATGCTGTGCCAACCTGGGGCAGTGGCAGGATGTGTTTGGTGCAGTTTCAGCCACAGAGAAATAAATGTGGAAAGAGAAGCAACGTTTTGTGTTTTTTTAAGAGGATGATCACATTGATTTTTATTTTTTAATGAATGAAATGAATGCCAAATAAATGCAGAGCGTGGCACAGAGAAAATGATGCGCACAATCCTTTAAAAAAAATAAGATGCTCAAAACAAATCCTCCCTCAATCCTATTTTTCAACAGGTTGTGGATCTGGAAATTTCCTCTGCTGGGTTTTTCCCCTTCCTATGACTTTGCTTACGTTGTATCTCCTGGTGAACCAGCTCTGGCTTCAAATCCTACTTACCAAATTTTTAAAGGTTTTAGCTATGGCCCTCAGAGGATCAAGGTCCAGGAGAAAACAGGTCACAATATTTAGAGTAAGAGTTTGCAGTTAAATTTCTTCTACTTTGCAAGAGAAGTCTCATAGGTTTTAATAAAATAAAGCAGGTATTTAAAAGTGCAGGAGAAATACTTAATACTACCAGTGAGAAAGATCCAGCAATGATGCTGGGAGGCAGAAATGGAAAATATTTTTTTCCCTTTTCCCCTTTTATCTTTTTTTTTTTTTATATATATTTTTTTTTTTTTCTCAGAAGTAAAAATATCCTTGATGGTGAATATAAGAATAAAGAGAGTTTTGCCTCTATTTCCCCCCCCAAAAATAATCATTTTCTTTATAGGGAATTCAAAAATGCCCCCAAACACAAAAACAACCATCAGCAAGCAGCTCCCCCTCCACATCTCATTTCTCACGTGGAATATATGAAGAATTTTAACCAGCTAGAGATGCTTCTTTTTGGCTGAAGAAACACCAGAGTGGGTGGGCACAGAGGAGGGATCTGGAGCTGTTTCTGTCCCCATGTGCCACGTGTGGTACTCTCATCAACCTGACAATCTTGAGCAGTTTCAGGACACTTCTGAAGAGTTCATATGTGAAGGACTGAATAAACCTCTCTAGAAAGGAAATGCAAAGCTCAATCCACCATATTCTATTAGTTTAATTACAGTAGCTATGAAACATAACTCAATTAAGCTGGAAAAAAAGTCAATTACAGAACTTTCCTGCTAGTTTTTACAAACTGTGTTGATTTTTCTTTTCCTCCCTCCATGTGCCCCTTGCTGATTTTTTATGATCTGTTCTAGAGCAACATAATACATCTCCTTTTTTAAATTTTTTTTCTATTGAGTGAAAAAAAACCATGTTATTTCTCTTAGTAGACCTGCTCTCAATCCAAATCCATAGCAGAGGGATGAGAAAAGGTTGGTGCAGCCAACAACCAACCAAAGAAAACCCCCAACAAATTTCCAGCAAAGCCAGATCAAACAAATGACAAAATGCCCTGCTCTGGTTTGGGGGGGGATGGGGTGGTGTGTGATTTCCCACCATGTTCCAAACCATGTCCTGATGGATGTCCTCTGCTCTCCATGGACTCTGGGGACCTGCTGCAGGGAGAGCAGCAGCACCCACCTCGGCCACCACGGAGAAGATCCTTGGAACCAAGATGTTGATGTCACCTCTGGGTGCCTCTAATTAAGGGTGGCTCTCATTAATGCCAACTCAGGACCCCGTGTGAAGCTCAGGCCACATCCCAGCTTGTGAAATCTTGCTGGTGTCAGAGGAACCTGCTGGGGCTTAAGACCCAGACCAAGAACCTCATGGCTGCTGTGGTGAGGTAGTGGGGTAATTGTGGTGATTTCAGGGGAGCACTGCCACAGCTAAGGACAGCCCTCACCCCCCCGACTCATTTGTGAAGAGTATAAGATTTTTCCTATACTAATAAAAACATCAAGTGATTATTTTGTCCACTGGGGAGTCTCCAAGCTCAATGCCCTCTGTAAAAGTTCTCTGAGAGGGACACAACCCCATCATGACACCCTAGGAATGGCCAAAGGTTTTTCTAAGTGCTCTCGAGCAGGGCCATCCCCCACAGCACATCAAATGTGTCTGTGCAATGGAAAAGAACTTCTTGGTTTATTTTCTCATGCCAGGAGGCAAACTATTCCTTTTTTTCCCCCCCAGCTTCTGACCCAAGGCGTCCAGTTAGCTGCAAAGTGTAACCGTGTTTGTGTGTCAAACCCTGCCCTGCAAAGGCTTTGAAAGGAGAACAAAAAAAGGAAATTAAAGTAATATACTGTACAGTACAGACTGCTGTAAAATTGAGCTGTAGTGTAAGACCTTGTGCTTTTAGAATTCACTATCGAGGAACTCAAATGTGTATCATATTTATTTATTCTGGTAGGTAAAAGAAAGGAAAGAAAAAAAAAAAAGAAGAAAAA
>VYZU01006910.1:0-16084 GCA_013401355.1 Ceyx cyanopectus | reverse complement strand
AACTTCCTTGCACAAAGTTTAGCAGAGCTAATAATTGTCTTGTACATATGTAATGCAAGATTAATTGTACTTTTCTGATTGAAAATGCATTACAGTACATAGAAAAACTAAATTGGTGCTCCAAGATTGTGCTTATTTTATTACCTTTTTATTATTTTATTTTTATTCTATGTATTTTATCTTTGATCTCATTTATTTTTTATATATTTACCTTAATCTTCATTTCATTTTCGTAGTTTCTTATTTTGATTTTCCACTGATTTTCTCTTTAAAACACTTCCAAGCCTCTCTTCTTGGAAGGTGGTTCTGCAAGGCTTGATTTCTGATGGTCAGTTGAGGTGTGCAAAGCGATGTGTGCATTGCTGAAACTCCTCCCCGGGGCAGCACCTCCCCTTGCTCCCCTTCCCAGGGGTGCAGAGCCCCAGGGCTTCATGCTCTGAAGGCAGGACCTTGGGAGACATGAGGCTGAGTTGTGACCCTGCCCAGGCTCTGTCCATGCCAGTGATGCTCGTGGACAGCAGCTTGGCTTTGGCCATTTCTGGGCTTTCTGAAGGAAAAATGCAGGTGTGAGAATAACCCTCCTTGTCCTGAACACCTCCTTGGCCACCACGTCCCCAGCCAGGGCACATGGTGCCAGTTGCTGGGTAGGAGGCTGTGCTGGGCCCCCCATGCCAGGATGGGGTTGCAGGGCTCCCACCATGCTGGACCTTGAATGAATGAAGATGTTCTGCTGCTTACCCGTGAGAATCCACCTGATATTGTTTTGTTCTTGTTTTACACTCTCCTATTAAGTTTTATTTTCTTTAAATAATACCACGACCGATTGATTCAGAAAGGGCCCCTGGTTATTTAATGCTGCGGTAATAGCTTGTGGAGGGAGCAGAGGATCAGGGATGAAGGCAGATTCTTGAAGACAGCTATTTTTGCAAGCGTTGAGTGCAGAACATGTTTTCCTATCCTGCTGGGATCAGCTTCCTAAGCTGAAAAATAAATATACAACTCGAGTGCACTATTTCTGCTGCCTGGGTGGGGTTCTTGCCTTGTGTAACTCCCGTGGGAGGCTGTGGAGTTGACAGGGACACGTCCAAGGAAGGGCTTTGATACCTGGAGGCTGCTGGTTCTCCTGCTCTCAGAGCTGGTCTCTGCCTGGGTCTAACTAATTTGAAATGAAAATCGGTGACTTTTAATAGATGTTTATGCAACTGTTTGCATCACTGGGCACAAACCAGTTCTGTTACTTGCAACACCCAAGAGGAAATATTAAATTAAAAAGGAAAAAAAAAAAAAAAGCTCAAGGAAAAGAATATATAATTAAATTAATTGCATTAGGATTTTTAGCTTAATTTCATTTTAATTTACTTTTAATTATCTGTTTGTGTAACTATCAAGAGTTACTTTCATTTCCTTGACAACACTCTCTGTCAGGCCAATCAAAATATTTTCCTTTTGTCTGCAAGAAGCCACGTTCAGGACGTGGGTGATTTAGAGCCTCAGGAGTCATCCAGACACACTCATCAATTATTGCAGCAATTCCCCCTGAAACAAGGGTGATAATTAAACAGTGTGGGCTTTGGGTGGTGGTTGTTCTTGTTGGTTTTTGACACCCGCCTTCTGCAGCTTGTGATTAGTCTTGTGAAGAGCAGCCTGGACTGGGCACTGGGGAGGTCACCCCTCAAATACTGGGGTCAGTTTTGGGCCCCTCACTCCCAGCAGGACATGGAGGGGCTGGAGCGTGGCCAGAGAAGGGCAGTGGAGCTGGGGAAGGGTCTGGAGCAGGAGTGTGGGGAGGAGCAGCTGAGGGACCTGGGGCTGTTGAGCCTGGAGAGAAGGAGGCTCAGGGGAGACCTTCTGGCTCTGACAGCTCCTGGCAGGAGGCTGCAGCCAGGGGGGGTCGGGCTCTTAAAAGGTCTCTTCCAACCAAATGATTCTATGATTCTGCTCCCAGGGGACAGGACAAGAGGAACCAACCTCAAGTTGTCCCAGGGAGGTTGATGTTGGAGCTGAGGAACAATTTCTTCCCCTGCAGGGCTGTCCCAGGCTGCCCAGGGCAGGGGTGGAGTCCCTGTGAGCCATGGAGGGGTTTCCAAGCCCTGGTGCTGAGGGCCATGGGGCAGTGGTGCCCTGGCACTGCTGGGGGATGGTTAGACTGGATGATGGGGGGTTGGACTAGGTGACCTTTGGAGATCCCTTCCACCCCAGTCCGTGTGTGATTCTCAAGGCCTGTCCCAGCCAGGACGACTGTGAGTCTGCAGACAGCAGCAGGTATTTTTTTAACCATCCAGCAAGTGCCGCGCCGAGGAGCGAGTGCTTCCAGCTCTCTGATGTTTACTGTCAGCAGGATGAAAGCAGAGGAAACGAGGGAGAGTTTCCCAGAGCAGACATGAAGGGTGTGCAGCTCTGATCTCCGTGGTGGCTGCTCTGCTCCTCAGCAGGCAAGAGCCACGTTCCCTGTACCGCCGGCAGCCATGCGGCTGCGCTGACCTAGAAAACCAACGGCTGCGCTTTAAAGAAGTCATCAAAATTCAACTGGTACCTGTAAACCAAGAGAGCAACTTGTTCAGCCTTGTTATTTGAAAGATTAAAGTTTCCTACCTTCCCTTTCTTTTTGGTTCTACAGATGTCTGTGGTCCCAGTTGGTTGATAATGAGAAAGTGTGTTCAAACAGCCCGGAGCGGGTCAGTTCTCCGTAAGCTTCGTTGTGTTTGGAGCTTCTCTCCTCATTCAGCAGTGCACAGATGGACCCAAAGATCTGCTCCGTGCTGGTGGAAGGGGTTTCTGGGAAGGCTGAGTGGTCACCTGCTGCAGGACAGGGTTGATAATTTTCTGGCCATGCCCTAGAGTGGTTCCCATAATGGTGCCAGGGATGCAGCAGATTTGCCCCAAAGGAAAAAGAAAGCAGCCAAATAACATCAAAAAACCAGACAGGGATTAATTTTGTTGCCATCCTAAGTAAAGAAAGTCAGACCTATTTGAAATTAGTTTACTCTTTGCCCCCTGTGTAAGGTTGCTAGAAGCAAAGAAGCAACAGCAACTTTGCAGCTATGAAATATCTGAAATTACACTTTACTGAGCAAATGGCTTGAAGTGTCCAAATACCTGCCTTAAAACGGTTTTTATTATCATTCATTACATGGAAAAGCAGAAGGCAGTGTATTTTGTCTTCCAATTTAATGTGCTTTTAGCAGCCATTTGTGCTCTATTTTGATTTTCCTCTGGGAAAAAAAAAAATGACCTCTGTCTTTTCCTGGGGTACCATCTTCCACCCTGCCTTTAAAACCTGAGGTATATGTTTTTAAAGAGCTATGAGATGTTGGAGCAGCTAACGCCCGGGTTTCACATACCAGCTTTCCTTAAATCATTCCTTGATTTAAGGGGTGGAGTCCCTGTGACCCCTGGAAGGGTTTCCAAGCCCTGGAGCTGTGGTGCTGAGGACCGTGGGGCAGTGCTGCCCTGGCACTGATGGGTCTATGGTTGCACTTGGTGGTCTGAAAGGTGGTGAGTTGCTCCTCAGCATGAGAAAGTTCTTTGTTGTGAGGGTGTCAGAGGCTGTCCCAGGCTACCCAGAGAGGTTGTGGAGTCTCCTTCTCTGGAGAGATCCCAACCCCACCTGGCTCTGTTCCTGTGTGGGTTGCCCTGGTGCCCCTGCTCTTCCAGGGGGTTGGACTCCGATCCCCAGAGGTCCCTCCAACCCCTAAGGTTCTCTGATATATGTAACTGCTAAAGAAAATTCTTTTTTTTTTTTTAAATCAGGAAAATCAATTCTCATTGCTGTTATAAACTGTAAATAAATCTCTTTAACGACCACAACATTTTTTGTCATAGGAGTATGCAGTAGATTAATTAGCACATACTTCAGATGTCATTAATTAAGGAGAAACTAGTCTAAGTGTTGAAGCCAATGAAGAAATTTGTGGCCATAATCAATAGGCCGAGTACAATGGACTAGGGCTGTGCTTATTTTTTATAGACTTAACCCTGCATATAAGCATTTCTTATTTAATTATCCCATAGGATTCATTTCTCCCCAAATCTCTGTGTTCTAGAAGTCTTCTGGAGAACAGAAAACTCCTCTAGGTGAAAGCCTCTCCAGGTAGATCTGACCTTCATTTTTGTCTGGACCAGCAAGTAAAGGAGCCCTCGTTACACTGATTTTCCTCAGTGTTAGTTGCTGTTCCACACCAGATCTGGGAGTCAGCCCCATGATTATCCCTGGGATAATATAGCAGGGATGTCCTGGGATGCAGCAGTGATGCCTCCAGGCAGCCCCTTCCCTTCCAGCACAGTTGTCAGGCTCCTTCCAGGTAAAAAGAGAAGATGGAAGGTTGAGATGAAGGTTGAATGAGGCAAAAGCCATGTGGATCCTGGTGTTCTTTATTTGTTCAATGCTAGAGCTGAAAAATCAGTCAGGGGGGTGTTTTTGTGCTAAGCCTAATGACAGTTGTGAGATGTTTGGGTGGGTTGTTTTTCTGGTTTCCGTGGTAAAAATAAGAATTATAAGAGGGCTGGTGTTGATTGCAAGGGAAAAAAAATAGATGTGTGTTGGCTTCCTGTAGAGAAATTCCAATATCCAGCACTGGCTTAGGATGCATAATGCTGAAATGAAAAATCAGATTGTTTTGCTTTCCAAATGAATAAAATAATGGAGCTTCTTTATTGCTTTTGTTTGGGTGGGGGTAGAAAAGGACAAGAATCTAAAGCAGCAACTGAATTTGATGCAAATTCACGTCTAGTTTTGATAAACTGTGACCACAAAGTACTAATTATTCCAGTGATTTGCTGAAGTCTCTGTTGCAGCGTTGAGGTGTAACAGGGAATAGTTTTCTAATAGTTTTCTGGGGCACAGTCAATGGTTTTATGGCTAGATAGTTTGGGTTTAAAATAATAAAAATAATAATAATAACTGGAATCCATTGCAAAGAACGCACAATAATTACAACAGAAGTAATATCAGGGAATTTTATTTTAGAAGGACCAGCAGCCACTGTGATGGCTGCAGAGCAGTTTCTGTTAGCATCATTTCATTATTTTGTGGAGTTGTTCAGGAAAAAAAACAGAATAAATAGAAAATATATATTTTTAAAATATACAAAATAATAGACCTCAGGTTCTCATTTGTGGCCCACATATAAATTTATTCCCTATTTGTGAATTCTCTAAGTTGCTGCTTATCATTTTCATTCTAAAATCAAGTACATCTTTCAGATAAGACACTTGCTTTTCATTATAAAGCTTTGGAGAACTTGTGCCAGGAGCTGGCTGTGTTGGATCTACTGTCTCTAAAGTTATGGTGAGTTCCAACCCCCCTGGACACTGCCCTGGTGGACCCTGCTCTGGGTGACCCTGCTGGATGGAGCAGGGGGGTGGCACCAGAGCATCTCCAGAGGGCAATTCCAGCCCCAGCATGCTGGGATTCTGTGAGTATCCATCCATGCAGGTCCAGCTAGATGATCCATATGGATAAATTCCCCAGGCACCACTTTAAAACTACAGTCTAATTTTTACTGTAATTATCTTTAGTGTCTTCTCTGCAGCATCCCTTTGCTCTCAAGGACAATGGCCCACTGGAGGCAAGGCTGATCCTTTCCTGGGAGGGCTCTGTGACAGCCAGGGATGTGCAGGTGCCTCCTGTGCTCTTCAACATCTGTGGAAGGTCCCAGTTCCCTTCTGCTTGTTTCTGCAGCATTTGATAGACTCTCTGCATCCCTGTTGGGAGCATTCCATAGAGTCATAGAATCCAACCCCCCTGCTGAGAGCAGGGACATCTCAGCTAGAGCAGGGTGCTCAGAGCCTCCTCAACCCCACCTGGGATGTCTCCAGGGATGGGGCTTCCACCACCTCCCTGGGCACCCTGTTTCAGTGTCCCCCACTCTGCTGGGAAAGAACTTCTGCCTTATTCTCATCTTACCCCACTCCTTTCTCATTTCATGCAGATCAGAACTGTGCTTCAAGAGCAGCAGAGCCTTGTCCTTGCACTTTCACTTGCTTTTCCACACACAGCACTAACCATGCTCAGTGTTGGTCTCTTTTTTTCTCAAGTATTCAGGTTTCAGCAGGGCCTGGAATGTTCCCTGTGGTGGGAGCAGGAGAGGACCATGTGGCATTAAACCAGGGCTGCTGGTGGGCAGAGCAGAGGGCAGGAGGAACAGTTGCCCTTATGGGTGCTGGTGTTTGCTGTGAGATGTCAGAACAACACCCTGCGAAAACTGTTTGAAGCGGGCATGTGTGGCATGTCCTTCTTCATGGGTATCTAGAGACAAGGAGAAAAGACAATTCCTGATGATTTTAATGCTTGCAACAGAGAAAAGGTGTTGAGATTGGGGTGGATACTTGGTTGTTGCTGGTCAGGGCAGACACTGAAGGTTGCAGAGCTGCAACCAACATCTCTGAGCTGAGCATCTCGGAGCTCTCAGCCCAGCAGGAGCCCTGAAATAACATCTCAGATGCCCCCAGCATTGGTCCAACTCAAGTCCTGCTCAAAGAGCAGGAAAACACACACTGACTTTGGTGGCAGGGAAGTGAAGCTGATGTCTGGAGCTCTTCCATTAGCCCAAGTTTCTGAAGAATTTCTCTTGCTTTTTTTTTTTTTGCTTCACAGTCAGTTTTATTTACTGGGCATTTGGCTGTACTCGTGTAAGATCCTTTAACCATAAAAGTATTGACATCTCTGTCCCACTGCTGTGAATTTAAAGCTTGGGAGTCTCTTAATACAGCAGCAAACATCATTTGTCTGGATGAAATGTGGTAGATCCCACACTGGATTTCAGCATAAGTTTTTATTGCAGCAGCATCAGAGGGCCCTTCCCACCCCCACCATGCTGGGATCCCATCTCTGTGTTCCAGAAATGCTCAGTCATGGGTTATTTCAGGGAACTTTGTGGTTTTGCTGCATCTCTAATCCTCCCGGCTTGGTTGCAGGTTGCACAGACCTGCACGTGCTCCCGTTCCTTCCTCGGGTGAAGAAAACAATATTTGACCTCATAAAGCTCTGACACCAGCATCCTTCTGTTGGTTTGTAGGCTGGGCAGCAGCGCTGGTGGGAACAGGAAATTACAGTGAATGGAAATATCCAGAAGGGAGAATTGATCACCTACAACCTCACGGAGCTGATCAAGCCCGAGGCCTACGAAGTGCGGCTCACGCCCATCACCAGATTTGGGGAGGGGGACTCGACCATCCGGGTCATCAAGTACAGTGGTAAGGAGACCCTCGTGTCCACCCCAGGGTGTCCTGCTGGGTTCTGGATGCTCTGCTGGGAGCAGCTCTGCTGGGGGGACTGGTTGGTAGCACTGCAAGGGGTCAGCGTGGGCTGCCAGCTATAAGGGTTCTGGGTAGACTGGGAAAAACAACCCAATTTTGAACAGCCAATATGCAAAATCCTATCCTTTTTTTTTTTAGAATACCCAAAATCCCTGATTTTGAACAGGCAGGATGCAAAATTCTAGCAGTTTTTCAGAATAACAAAACACCAAAAATCCCCCCCCAAAAAATAAAACCCCAACTATTTTGAACAGATGATTTGTAAAATATTATCAATGATTTTCAGAATAACACAAACACCCCAATCCCCCAGCTTTTAACAGCAAAAATGCAAAATTCTATCATTTTTTTTCAGAATAACAAAACCCCACCCCAAACCCCCTAATTTTTAACAACCAAAATACAAAATCCTATCAGAGTTTTTCAGAGTAATATAAAAAACCACCCAAAACCACAAATGCAGATCACCAACGAGGAAAATCATCTAGTAACTGAAATTCCTGCAGGTTTCATTCTCTGCTTGCTGGAGGAAAGGCAGGAAGATTAAGGGGATCATCCATCTTAGCTCTAACCAAGCTCAAACGTTCTCCCCCTGAGCTTCTCCTCCAGCTAAACCTTCCTCCCAGAGCTGAGCTGAGCAGAGCAGTGATGCCCCTTGGAGGGGCATGGATTTTCCAGATGTTTCACAGGGAATTTACTCCCTCAGCCATCCCTTAATTTCCCCCTGTGGCTAATTTCACTTGCTAGCTGTGCATCTTGGACGTGGCAACCTTCCCTTTCCATGGTGAGGACTCCAGGACACCTTAGTGTTCTCAGAAGAACAAGCATCATTTCTGTTCTTTGCTTGTTGGATGGGTTTGTTTTGTGGCTTTTTGGTTTGTTTAGTGTTTTCCTTCTGGTTTATGATGCTAGATAAGTTCAGCCTAACTGCTTGGTTTTGTTTTCCTGCTTTTCTCACTCAGCCTGGCCTGAAGCTGGCTTGGCAAGAAGCCTTTGTGGCTCTGCTGTGAGCAGTCTGAGTGGCAACAGGTCACACGCTGATGAGAGTTTCCATAAAAGCCTGTGTGTTTAGTCACAAATCAAGCACCAGTAAATGTAGTTCCCTGGCAATTTCAGCTAATTCCAAGTTCAATCACTCCAGGGTTTCACAAAATGAATGTTTCTTGGAGAGAGAAAGGTAATTTGTTAGGAACAGCTATGAGGTTATTTAATGTAATGTAATGACTGAGTTTCTTAAGAAGATTGCGCTGGGGCAAATCACTGTTCATTTGTTGCAGAGCAGACAAGATAAAAATGGCAGAGCTGCTAATTTAGAGCTGGTTTGAAAACTCCAGATGGAATCTAGAGGTACATGGGTTCACAAACCAGCCATGCCACAGGAAGGGCAGCAGGAAAACACAGAGCAACACTCACACTGGTGCCTGGCATTGCCAGCAGCATCCATTGTCTGATCCTCCTGTTCCTCACCTGCTTGAGTTTCTAGAAGGGTCCTGTTCCCTCAGATTTGCCCTCCTACAAGCAGCACCACAGACTGATCCCTCACTCCAGCCCCATTTCCAGTTTTCAGCTGTGCCCAGGTCACTCTGGTCAAACAGCTGGGTTTGAAAAGAATATTTTTTCACCAAATCCCCCTCAAGGCTTCTCTGCAATGTTATCAGATTGATGCCCTCCCAAAGGTGTGGGCTGCTCCTGCCATGGGATGGGGAGCAGACAGAGGTGGGATGCAGAGAGGTGGGATGAGGTATTGATGCTCCTCTGAGGGCACAGCACAAAGGAGAGCAGCATCTAGAACCCAGTCATGCTGCTCTGCAGCCCTCACCATACCTGCACCAGTGATGTGGGTTTGCTGCCTCATGGCAGCATCTTGGCTCCCAAACTGCAGCTGCTGGTGGGGGTCTGTGCACACCCTGGGTGGGAGATAGTTTCTCACACAAACAGTTGACTTTGGGTTGCCAAATGAGCTCAAAAAGGCAGGTGCCAGTTTTGCTGGCTCTTGGTGCAGGAGCTTGACTCTTGATGGGGGGAGGACGAGAGGAAATGTTGATTACTGATGAACTAGAATTCCTTCTTTGGCCTAATTTTACTTTTGTTTTGTCTTCCAGCTCCAGTAAATCCACATCTACGTAAGTATTTATCTCTTTAGCTTTTATGCCTGTAAAGAGTTGTCCTTGCATCCCTTGTTCATCACAGTTAAAATGTAAATCACAAGTATTTCACTGTCAGTGGCAGCCTGTGGATTGCAGGGACCACATCAGTTCTGTGTGCAAACTGGGCTTGCAGCTGGAGGTTCCATCCTTCTTCATGCAGAAGAATATTTGCTGTCCCAACTTATTCTGCTGTTGCTCTTGCTCAGAATAACTTTTAATAATTTTTTTTTTTAGTATGCAAAAAATAATCCTGCATAAGGAATGGGATTCAGGCTGCTGTTCTTGCTGCTGCAGCACAGCCCTAATCAGGCAGAAAATCAGCCTCTCCCTCCATCTCTCCCACCCGACAGCTAAGCCTTTCTGTAAATTCTAAACTTATTTGCAGAAGATCTTGTGTGATGCATCAATAATTAGCCAGGGCTGAGCTCAAAGCTCACAGGGGCTGAAGGAACCATTCCCATGGACTTCAACGGGCAGTAGATGAGACCTTTGCTAATTGATGTATTAAATACATACTTTGTGATGTTAAGAAAGAAAAGTGTTTCCATCCTCAGTGCTTCACACCATAGGCATCCACGATTTTAAGATCTGAAGGTGTCTCCTTGTCCAAAGATGTCTTTAGCTCCATGTGGTGGAGTGCAGGTGGCAGTTCTGGTTTTTTCCTAAACCTGTTTGGCTGAATTTTGCCCTGACAATGAAATAATTGAAAACCTGAATCCACTTCCAGAGCTGGCTTGTGCTTTAACCAAAATGGGCCACTTGCTTTGATGTTAATGAGCCCCATTGTTAATGCCTTCCTCAAACTGTGGTGGTCTGAGCTGCCTCATCACCTGGAGCACCCATGGGTGCTTGGGGAAGGGCTGGTTGTTGGTGACCCCCAGCCTCAGGGATTTACAGACATCCATCACATCCCCCTCAGTCTTCTCCTCTCCAGGCTAAACAGCCCCAGAGCTCTCAACCTTTCCTCACAAGGCAGCTGTTCCAGCCCCCAGGTCTTGCATGAGCAACTAGCCCCCATTTTTATTCTCCTGTCATTACTTTAGAACCATTTAGTGCTGAGAATATTCAGCACTAACCTTTTCCAGTGTATTCCAAATGGCAGAGTCCCACACGAAGCCAGCGTTTTCCTGTTAAATAAATGTCAAACTATTCCTTATCTTCTTTTCATTTGCCCTGGATATTTATTTTTTTTCCCTTTTTAACTTGAAGAAAAAAAATTTTCTTCCTTTCTGCTGATAAGGAATTTCTTAATGAAGCTCTGAGGGCACGGTGTGACATGCAAATGCAGCTTTTAAGGTACTGGAGGGGCAGTGTTAGAAACTGCTGAATGGCTGGAAAAGCTTTGTGTTAATTCACTTTGCTGCAGGACTGGATCTGGGGAGTCAAAACTTTCCTCCTCTAGTGACTGTTTCGCCCTTGAACTCCATCACGCTGGGGAGAAGCAGCTTCATCTCTGCCCTGGGAAGGGCTGGTGGAAGGGGAGGTGGAAACCAAATGCACCAAATGCAGTGGAAACCAGGAGGGTTTGGAGCTTGAGTCATGTTGAAGGTATTCCTGGAGCAGGGAGGCACAGCTGGAGTTATGTGCACAAGGGCTTCCTTTGAGCCCTTGTGCCTTTCCAGGGCTCTGTCAAGGTCCCTGTGTTCTCTTCCCAGCCTTCAGGATCAAGATGAAGGTGTCAGTCTGCATCTGGTCACGTCCTTCTCTCTCAAAGCATTTTGGATGTCATTTGTCCACCTCTAATCCTCCTCCTCCTCCATCCTGGCCTCCTGCTCTGATTGCTTCCCTCGGGGAGAGCCACAAGCAACCCTCTGTGCTTGGCATTCCTTCTCTGAGCTGCTCACGACGAGCATCCTCCACCGAGTGTGTTCCTGTCCTGCCACTTGCTCCTCATTTGGGGTGCAGGATTCTAGTTCTCATTCTCCTGGAGGACCTGGCAGAGCTGATGGTTTAGTGAGAAGTCAGTCTGCTGGTAGTTGGTGGGGACAGCAGTTTTGTTGGAGAAGGGGTTAGAGAGACAGCCACTGTTGGGGAAGGGGGTAGAGTTTGTGTTGCTCTTTGGACAGGCAGGAGCAGCACGGGGAAGCCGTGGGAATCACTCCTAATGCACCTGCTGGCTTGGAATTAATTTGTCAAGGCTGCTTTTTTTTTTTCAGCCTGTGGCCTCACCTGATTTTAACTAAGCTTCAGAGCAGCATCCTTGCTTAGCAGAACACATCCACGCTAAGCTCCGGGTCCTTCTGTCTTCGCTGATTTCCAGGGAAGCTCGGGTGGCTTAAGTGGATTTACAGTTGACTGCAAACCCCCAAACCTGCAAACATTTCTCTGCCTTCTACATCTCACACGGCTGAATAACCCCGTGGCACGTGGTGTCAGAGTCACTGAATACAAATCACCCCCCTCTGAAGGCGGCCGTAGCCGGCGCAGCATGCAGGCAGCTGCCCTCTCCAGAGAGCAGAGATTTGCTTGTTTTCTCAGACAAATCAGTTGACTCTGCTGGAAGAATGAACTCAGAGGGGATGGTTCACGTGCAGAAAATGCAGCTTTTGCACAGCACGCTACACGGGGCCTCGTTCTGTTCCGAGATGAAAACTGAGCCTTGGAGTTTTGATTTCTTTTGGTTCCTAAACGCCAGGCAGTTGGGACTTTCTCATCCCATCATAACCCAGCAGGTAGGATCTCTGGACTGGCGTGTGTCATGGACCTCTGTTTCACAAAGGAGAGGATGCCAGTAATCCTCTCTGGAGTTCTTGGCATTTTTTATTCTTTAATCCATAGCTTTTATCACATGGCCTCAAATATATAATAGAAATCTTAGTGAGAATCTAGATGTCTTTGGGATGTGACACAGTCACCTGTCCTGCCCATGTAGGTTCAGACCTAAACCTTCCTCCTGGGTTTATTGGGTTATTGTGATCCAGTGATGGGGACTCCATGCTCTCCCTGATAACCCACTTGTGTGCTTTACTGGCCTGATTTTTGGAGATTTTCTTTGAATCTACCCTAAAGCTCCTTCTTAGCCATGACTTGCTTTCCCATCCCTGTAGAAACCCAAGAACAGTTTAGATGTCACTTGAAGATGCTGTTTTAATTTGAGAAGTTGCTGTCCTCTTTTCCCAAGTGTTTTTATCCCTAAACCAAAACAACCCACGTCTCATGTGTTTCCTCCACACACAAATTCACATTGTATGGACATGCTGCCCGTTCTCAGCTTTTTAGAGGCATGAGCTGGGTAAGAGGAGCACTAAGGGCACTCAACACTTTAAGGGCAGCTGTAGACATCTCTATGTGTGAGGAGGAGCTACACAATAGGATTTGAATGTCATTTCTGGTAACGCCAACACAGATCAATGACCCTGATTTCCAGTGAGGTTCTTGCAGAATAAAACACACACTAAACACCTGAGGTAAAATCAACATACATCTTCTTATAAGCACCATCCCACCGTGTGTTACAGTGACAAACTGATGCAGGCTGAGAAGCTTCAGCCACTCAACTTCTGCTGGTCTTCTGCCCTGGCAGGAGAGTTCCACTGCGGCTTCGAGGATGGGAACATTTGCCTTTTCACTCAAGATGACACGGACAATTTTGACTGGACAAAACAAAGCACTGCCACCAGAGACACAAAATACACCCCGAACACGGGGCCCAACGCAGACCGGACAGGCTCCAAGGAAGGTAAGATCCAGTGCTGTGCTGGTGGGCTGAGGGACACAGCCAGGACACCCAGTTGGGTTGGCTCCATTTCTCTTTAGCAAGAATAAACACCCAAGGACTGCTGAAATCAGTGGGGGTTGAGCACGTGGCCAGTCCCAAAGCACTAACTGCCATTAACCACCTTGTTTTGTTGCTGTGGTGCCATTTTCCAAGCGATTTCTTTCACGTTATGGCCGTGTGGGGAAATATTCCAGCACATCTTGAAATATTCTTCTGGCTTATGTCATTTAAATTCTATCTTGGACTCGCTCAGACTATGACAATCTTACACTTTTTCTTTTTTTTTGGCCCCATTTTTACTTCTTAGGTTGCTAAAATGTGCCATTTCCAATCTGCTCCCCCCAACGTGCCATCTTGACTGCAGTGTATATTTGCATTTGAAAAGTCAGCCTTCCTGTGCTGAATTTATCAAATACTGAGGTAATCATGCTGGTCTCTTGTATATCCCTCGCTTACACTACCAAAGGGGGGAAAAAAACCCTTAAAATCATGACACTGCATTGTGTTTTCTTGGTGGGATTAAATAAATACTACTTCCGTTGTTGGCACAGCCCAGGATCAGCATAAATTAATATTGTCTTTATTGTGAAAATGAGTGATAAAACATATGCCTGATGTGGCCAGTGGAAAATGTTCCTTGAAAGGTTTCCATCAAGCTTTTTTGTCCTTTATTTTACAAGCCCTCCCCTATCACAGTTGAGGAACAAATTACAGCCTTCAGAACTAAAGTCTCAAGCACCGTCCTAAAAATTTTATTTTCCTGTGCATATTCCATGTTAGGTTGATTTGAACTTGTTGATGAGTCCTGACCTGCTCCATCTGATTTTACTCTGTTAGAAAACATGTCTTTGAAGCAGTTGAGGCAAAAACAGGTGGGTTCAGTGCAGAAGAAACACAGCCCAGAAACCACGGTGATGGCAGAGGAATGGGGGAAAAACCAGTGGAGATGCTGATGGCCCTGGTGTCTTCTGCAGGTGTAGGGGTTGGATTTGGAAGCTGCCACCTAACCATTTCCATCTGGGCTTCCTCTAGGTTTCTACATGTACATCGAGACCTCTCGGCCCAGGCTGGAAGGAGAGAAGGCCAGACTTGTGAGCCCAGTCTTCAGCGTGGCTCCGAAAAATCCTTATGGAGCCACCAACACAGCCTACTGCTTTAGCTTCTACTATCACATGTATGGACAGCACATAGGTGAGAGAAAGCCAATGACCTTCTCTTTTCACTCTGGGATAACTGTGGTGTCATTGAATCATTTTGGTTGGAAATTAGCCTTTCAGATCACCCAGCCCAACCCTTAACCCAGCAGTGCCAGGGCACCACTGCCCCATGGCCCTCAGCACCACAGCTCCAGGGCTTGGAAACCCCTCCAGGGCTCACAGGGACTCCACCCCTGCCCTGGGCAGCCTAGACAGTCTTGCAGGGGAAGAAATTGTTCCTCAGCTTCAACCTCAACCTCCCCTGGGGCAACCTGAGGCCAATTTCTCTTATCCTGACCCTTGTTCATTTGAAGCAGAGCCTGACGCCCCTGGCTGCAGCCTCCTGTCAGGGGCTGTCAGAGCCAGGTCTCCCCTGAGCCTCCTTCTGTGTTTCAGATGATGTGCCCTGGGGGTAAGAATGGCCACCAGCCTCCTGGGCTGCATCCCCAGCAGTGTGACCAGAAGGTCAAGGAAGGGGATCCTGCCCCTCTGATCTTCACTGGTGAGACAGCTGAGGTGCTGAGTTCCATACTGGGTGCCCAGTACAGGAGACAGATGGGCTTACTGGAGAGAGGCCATCTCGGGGCCAGAAAGCTGGTGAAGGGGCTGGAGCATCTCACATGGGGAGAGGCTGGGAGAGCTGGGACTGCTCAGCCTTGAGAAGGGAAAGCTCCAGGGGATCTGCTCAGTGGTGCAAATACATGAAGGGAGAGTGTAAAGAAGATGGATCTCAGAGATGCTCAGGGGCAGGACAAGAAGCAGTGGCCATAAGACTGAAATGTAGGCAATTCTGTTTAAACATAGGGAGAAATTTACAACAAATAATACATATAGTGATACAAATATGTAGTTTTATTTTATTTTGAACTGTGGAGATAGTCAACATCCAACTGCACATGTTCCTGGGAAACCTGCTCTAATCTGCTGTGCTTTGAAGAATGATTTTTGCATGGGATGATCTCCAGAGGTGCCTCCAACAATTCTGTGGGAAGTATTTAATTGTTAATTTTTGTTATATATATATATATACTTTTTTTTTTTCAGAAGAATTACATTTTGTTAAGGACTAATCCTCCCCAGGTGGATAATTCTAAACCTTACTGCTGAAACAGATTGGCTGGTTTATCACCAGCTCTCAGAAGCTCTGACCCTTCGGTGCTGTTCTGCAATTGGCAGCTGACATAGCAAAGGTGCTTTTTATCCCCATTTGGGGATGAACTCTGCTGCTCAGGGCATCTATCAGCTGCTGTATGTGCTGCCAGCTCATGGATATCTTCACAAGAGCAGGACAGGACCTAAGTGAGACTTCTCCATATATGCTTCCTGTGCTGTAGAATCTTTCTGCTGAACAACTGCAAGCTGCTGAATCTTGACCTGACTTCACTGAAAACTGAAAGTGGCATGCAGGGGAATTTGGCTTGAATAAATTCCAGCCTTTTCCTTTCCTTCCAGCCTTCCTTGAACCCAGGGACAGTGTGTTCAGAGAAGGTGGCCACTAACCTTTGATTCTTCATCCAAAGTGCTGTAGCAGTGTTCAGCTGACTTGGCTGCATTTCTTTATTTTCCCTGGTTATCAGTACCCAGAAGATTTCCAAGCAGGATCAGGGTCATTATTCCTGTGTCCCAGGGGCAAAGTGCTTTGTTTCCTAAGCACTTTTGATGCTCATCCAAATGCTTCTGCATTTCCAACAAGGTTTTGAGTGATCCCTAAGAAAATGGAGCATCATCCTGCAATCAAGAATCATCATTCAGGTTGGAAACGACCC
>VYZU01006905.1:20540-58208 GCA_013401355.1 Ceyx cyanopectus | reverse complement strand
CACACAGATCTCTAGTTCATCACTCCTCTCCCTGAAACTAGAACCAGCACCCAACAAAACCTTGCCAGCTGTGGCAGGTTGTGAGCAGGAGGGAGTGTAAGAGACAGAACTCACATCTGGCTGCTGCCCACTGAAAAATAGCAATTCTCCAAGATGGAGCAATGGTAAGAAGACAGAGGGATCAAATGGTGTTCAACTGAATGAGACAGTACCAAAGGAAGCCCACGTCTTCCTGCAAGCCCACTGCTAGAGAGAATTCAACAACAACAACATTTCCATAGAAGAAAAGCTTTCTGTACACTAAACAGGAAAAGTACTGCAACTGGTCTTGCTGAAAGCAAGTGACCTGTGAAAGGGTATTAAGAGCTGTAAATACAGTTCCTAGTATGTGGAAATATCTTAAAGAGTTAGTTATTGTGATAGAAAAGATAAGGAATGAAAAGCCAGAAGGAATAAACAAGCTCAAGCAGAGACTGCTGCTCATTTCCAGCCCTTCTCAGCTCCAACTGCCACTGCCCTTCTCCAAGAGCAGAGAGGATATCAGGACACACTTAGTGGCCTTTAGGATACTCTACATGCTGTCTTCTGGAACTGCAGAGTCTTGTCTTTATGCTTAATATTTATTTAAACAACAATTCCTGGGGACTTGGGGGCAGTTTCACTCATTGCCCGGGCTGCAGACAGCAGCCAAACCAGCTGCACAGACTTCACAGGATCATAGGATGTTTAGGGCTGGAAGGGAGCTCCAAAGGGCATCTAGTGCAGCCCCCTGCAGGGAGCAGGGACACCCTCAACTAGCCCAGGCTGCTCAGAGCCTTGGCCAACCTCACCTGGAATAGCTCCAGGGATGGGGCCTCAAGCACCTCCCTGGGGACCCTGTTCCACTGATCCACCACCCTCAAGGGAAAGAACTTCTTCCTGAGATCCAGTCTAAATCTCCTCTGCTCTGATTTAAACCCCTTATCCCTCATCCTTTCACTCCAGGCCCTTGGAAACAGCCTCAGCTACCAATGGCCCAGCTTCTTTCTTTTTCATAAAAGGGCAGATTATTTACCCAATGGTGTGGTAAAAAAGACTATACCCAGAATTCAAAAGGATTACAGCTACAGGTAAAATCTGTACTTTTCAGTCCAGCTATTTTTAACTAGAGGAACCAGTCCCTAACAATTTTTTTTTAGGAAGTAATTGTGTGTTATTCTCAGGCCAAGATCTCAGCTGGCTTAAAAAAATGCTGATACCAATCCCTGCAAGTATTCCAAAGTAATCCTAAAAACCATTTCCCATGCAAAGCTTCAATAGTAGGGAACACAGAGGCTGCAGCAGAGCTTGGAATTGCCTTCAGTGTAGATGTGCAGCCAAGTGGCTCCAGATTCAGAAGTTATTTTTTATTAACCTGTTGGCTCTGAAAGGAGCTTGACCTGCTTTCTTCATCATCTCCAAAAAGAACAAGCAGGCACACACTGTGGTGGCTCCATGTTGCAACAAACACCCTTTTGCACACTTTGATAAGTGAACAGATATCTCTTCCAATTCCACACGGCTAGTTGATCATTTAACTGTAAGCAAAGGCCCAGCTACCCCTTGGTTTTATTCAAGCCTCTCAAAAGCCTTCCCCTTGACATAACAGCCAATCTGGCACTTTTCAAATAAGAAATAAGATTTATTTTTTTTTCTAATCAAAATTATAATAGTACTAGAACTTACTGTGATGATGAAGTTAAAGGGCATGTAGAACAAAGCAGGTAAACTCAGAAACACTGAATATTGGTTGTGCTCACTGCATCACCAATTATCCAGAGAGTACACTGGAGGATGAAGATTTTACCTTTCACTTACCCTGGTAAAGCTGAATGAACCTGGGGTGTAAGGCAGATGTGATAATCCCATCTGGAAGCTCTCTCAAAAATAATTTCAACAGACTGGCTGCTGAGTAGACATCACCATCTTTAACAAGTTCCACCTCTTCACCATGCTCGTACTGCAGGCGTAACTGCTCCACCAGCTTCATGCTGCCATTCACTCTAAAGAGGCCTTCCTGTCTTATACCTGCAATTAGACATTGCATATGAGATTTATATCAGCTAAGATATCCCAGAGATGTAATGAAACACATTCTAGTGTGAAGAGAGGCCAATTAATAAAACACAGTTAAAAAACAAAACACAAACCAACCATTCTGCTCCCAGAAAACTCCTCTAGATGAGTAAGTGGATGATGACAACCAGTGAGCAGATCTTGAGGCCTTGGATGCTCTTTGAATGCTCACAAAACCCAGTGGCATTGCTGTAACTTCATGCCATGCAGAAATCCAGGGAGACAGCCCCACTCTGCATTGGTATATTTCAACAGAAAAGGATCCCAGTTCTACAAAGCAGTTCTGCTGTTTCAGTTTTGAGCCTGTTCCTGCTCTCTCAAATTCAAACACGTGACTACTTCCAGCTCCACAATTTAGGGTTACAGCTTCTTATCTGTGATTACCATAAAAAAATTAAACACATGCTGATTGCAGCAGTAAGTTCATAATAAGCACCACGATTTTACAGTACCAGAAAACCTCAGTCAGCAAACATGCATTTTGGACAGCAGAAAACCCAAATGATTTCACAAGGAAAAAGAAAAGGTATCACTTAAGGCCAGATACCCTACACCCAGTGAAGGAGATGCAGGAAGAATGAGGTTTCCACAGAGGAAGCCAGATGAAGGAGAATGTATCAAGCATCCCTGTCTAAGAATATGCTAAAATTCAAATTCCTAAGTGCCTAAAACAGAACTCAGTAGATCGTTTTTCTCTGGAACACTTTCACCACAAAATTTCTTTTTTTTTACACTGTGTTTTTAAACCTGATTATTATTTTTCAGAAGCATAACAATGAAAAGATCAAAATATATATAGTTTTTATCATCTCAAAGAAGGCATAAAACTGTATCTGACACAACACTTCTAGTCCAAGAAATCAATCCTGATGCAGCAGAGTTTGTAGAGACAATATCTTTTATTGGACCAGAAGACACACAGATCTAGTAAGGGGGGAAAAAAAAGGGACAAAAAAAGGGACAAGTACTCAAGCATTTTACTCTTCTTGCAGATCCTTTATTCCTGTATTCACAACAAAAGGCATTCTTATGTGGCATGCTGCACTGCCATCTTGGGGGCAGCAGAAAACAGCACACCTTGGTTTTAAAGTGAGCAGAGGGACACAGTCCTGCCACAGAGAAAACCTCCTCTTCCTCGGGCATTTATGGAAAGAAAGGCTAGAACACAGTGGTAACAGCAATGAGACACTACCCAGTTCAGCACAGGAAAAGTTGGATTCACCTATAAATTTGAAAACAGGAGCTTAATGCAAAGTTTAGTTCAAGGGTGTAGCTGCCCAGCAGTCAGCTCAGCTTTTTCAAATGTGTGGTCAGTTCCTCACCAGCTGTAAGGGAGACTCTGAAATGGTCTGGCTTTAAAAAGCCTTAGGATGTCTACTACAGTTTGTATGCAGAACAGGGGTTCAGAAACAGTGCTGATCAAACAGTAATCATGACTCACAGGATACTCTGCCTCCAAATTGTTTGAATTTGTCTTAAAAGGCAAATGCTTTGTAACTAGAAAATGACAGAAAATTTCAGAAATGAAATCCACTCAATTGATATAAATGAAAGAACTTGATTGTGAGAGTTTGCTGCTTCATTACACTGTGTTTTACCTTAAGAAACATCCTATTAAGAAGTAAGCTCAACATCAAGGGAGAAAAAGAGAAGCAGGGGACCACATATGGTAATATTACTTGCATGTGGTTAGTGCCACAACTTTATTTAGCCCCCTACAACAAAAGAGATGGAAGCCCCCCTTTGAAGAGTCTTACATGAAGAGTGCTACTAAGCACAAGTGACTCCATTAAGCTTACCATACTGGGTGAGGTACTCAACTATATTCCACACAACTATTGGGATGCCATTCTTGCTCAGTCCCTGCTGCTGAAGCTCCAGAAGACTCACACCAAACACCTTTGGACAGGTTGCATCCCTCTGCTTGTTCAGTGGAAGCGTGGCTAATTTTTTCATGTCCTCCTTCAATTTCACAGCTGATTTGCTTTGCTGAAAGAAGCAAAGGAAGAAAAGAGCATTAGTCACATTTGCTGCAGCAGTCACAACACAAGCATGTCCATCAAAACTGGCTTCCAAGTGCCAGAGTAAGGTTTTGGTCTTAACTTCCTTTTAATCCACAGGAAAATTTCTGTGAAGCAGGAAAATTAAAATGAATGGAGAAAAAAAAAATAATAAATTAAAAGAGTAACTAAAACAGCACAAGTAATCTGCAGTTATGGCAGAAAGACACAATTTTGTATGCAAGCTTGTTTCTAGAGTGACAAGTAAGTGGGAATTGCCACTGTAACTCCAGAAGTTCATAGGGGTTACAAAAGCAACTGGACAAACACAAAACATCCCAATACACCACCCACCCATTCAGAATGACCCCAGACACTGGAGTAGTGGAAAGTACTCTAGATTCATCTTGGCCACCATCAGGTGTTATGCATCTTTATTAAAGATTTTATGTCATGTTTACTATCTGCTAAATCTGGAATTTAATTGCTAAAGTTTTAAGGTTAGAAAGGAACGACGTAATTTACACACAGTAAGAGGGGTGAAAAATCACTCCACAATGAACCTTTAATCACATATATCCCATAGATTCTTCTGGAGGTACAACATTCTCACAAGCTTTGAGCTGCAGTGGCAATAAATAGCCAATAAAATCCAAGGGAATAACATAATATAGGATTAATTGATAGGATCAATAATCCATAGAAATCTAAATCAGCACTTGAAACACTGCATGTTTTTGGGAAGACAGCTCAAGGCAGAGCAGCAGCAGCACCCACCACAGCTGTGATTTCCATACACACCTAAGCATTATTTCACCAATACAGAGAAGCACAGCACAACTCATCAAACTTCACTCATAAAACAAAAAAGGTTTTCTGCTGATCAATTTCCTCATGTTTCTGACACCACACTGCAGGAGCTAGAGGCCACTGCTACCATGGTGTTTATTTAAGGAGTCTGCAGCTAGTGTGATGTTTAAACAAATCAGAAATTTAAACACAGAGAATATTGTACAATCACACAAAGAAGTGCTCAGACTCTTGTCTACATCTTGGTGCTTGACTGCATTAAGGCAGATTTTTAGCAAGGCATACATCTTTTATTTTAAACAAATCCTTGAAATCCCTTAATTTGTGAGATTAATTTGTAATTTATTTTTCCTGCAACATAAACATCTGCATTGGTGCTGCTATTATGACTGTCCTCCTTTTGGATATAAAGTGACCTGGCAGTTCACTCACTTTATTGGTTTTTTCCCATTACACAAAGATATTTGGAGCTTACATGTGTTCTATAGTCCCAGGTCCTATGAAACACTCACCTGATCTTTATCAACGATGTTGCTTGTGTAAATGTTATACATTTTTGAAATAAACCAAAAATGTATTATTTGTGAAACATGAATGCAGCATGTAAATAAAGACAGCATTATTGTGACCACCTTATTAACACATGCATCAGTGTTTTTGCTAAAATTTGACAGACATGAAAATATTGTGTCCCTCGTGAAAAAGACACGTTCCCATTTGGAATTAAATGAGTAATAGATAGTTTTCACTCCAGGTGGACACGTGCCAAGGCAAAAGCCATATAGCCTGTGTTAAATTCAGAAGGCAGCAAAAATCCTTGAAGCAGTTTCTGAGCAGCTGCTGTGCTCAAAGAGCTTTTCCAATTAAGGCCTCCAATTAGGCACAGGGTCTCGCTCAGCTGCAGGTTTCCAGCCTGTTTCTGTCTCAGCATTCCAAAACCTGAGTCATGGGATCCATTTAATTGGGGAAACTCACCCTTTAAACTTGCAAGAGAAAGAAATAAATATCTCCCACGTCCACGGAAACAGCAGAGGAAAATTCTGCTCCTGCTTCAGGATTTGGAGAGGATGCACTAAGTATTTATTACATAAAAAATTATGTGTGCTTATCCAAAAAACACAGCTAACCAAAAAATCCCCCAAGCTACAAAACAAAGAGTTCAACGCTGTACGAGTCTATGGATTAAAGACCTGGTTTTACACGGTGAAAACTTCTCTAAACACTAACTCCACAGTTACCCACCACCGAGGGTGGAAAACCAAGGAATCCCGCGCAAAACTGCCGCAGAGTGCTCGGGAGAGCTGCTCGTGTGCCACAGGGACGCGCTGCTTCGGTTCAGCCGACACCGCGAGCGGGGAGCGATGTGCACCGCGGGTACTCGCGGGGTTCAAAATGGAGAGGGAGGTGGGAGGGAAAAAAAAAGAGCTTGGAATCGCCTTTGTTCAGCTTCACCTTTCTTCGCCGAGCGGGGAGACGGAGAGCTCGCGGGAGCAGGAGAAGGCACCGGGGCCAGGCTGGCCTCTCTCCTCTCACCAGCCCGGCGGGGGTCGACGGTGCCCGTTGGCCACCCGCGCTCCGCCACAGCTCCGCCAGCAGCGCCGCCCCTTCCCCGGCCTCCCGTCCCCCCGTCCCCATCCCCGGCCTCCCGGCCCGGCCGCTACTCACGCGTATGGCCAGCGCCCCGGCCCCCATGCCGACCGCCTTCGCCGGGCCCGGCGACCCCCGCAGGCGGGAGGCCCGTCCGCAGTGTGGCGGCTGCGGCCCGCCCCCGGGGAGGGCAGTCCCGCACGGAGGCTCCCCGGGGCACGGCGGAGTCGTTACCCTTGCCAAGGAAGCCTCCGACGTCACAGCCAGACCGCCAGGGCCCGGCCTCATATTTGGCCTGATTTTTCCAAAGTGAAGGGGAGTAAACATAACGCCCCTGTGCTTTTCCATCGGGGGGTATGTTGGTGAAATAAAAGGGGAAGGTTAAAACGAAAAGCATGTTTCCAAACAGAACTGTGGTGTGGCAGCCAGGCACACACACATATGCTTCTTTCTGTATCCGCTCAGATGCAGGCATGGCTTAGCAGGGCTAGGAGCAGAGCTCTTTGGAAAGTGCCTCTCAGAAATACCTACTTCTGGTACTTTTTCTGACAGAAAAAAAAAATGGAGGAAGAACATTCATCAAACTCTCCATCAGAGGCAAAATGCTACCTGCAGATTTGGGTTCTCATTTACTATTTTTGACGTACTGAAATCAGAATCACCTTCATACTCTGTTTCTGTTTTTTCTCCCTAAGCCATTCTAACTCAAAATTACTACTTACCCAGTTTGCAAATTTACAACAGAAAGTGAATACGTGGCCTATTTCCTTTTACATCCACTACGGGACTTTTAAAGTGAGCTAATGTAGCTGACATCCTCCTCCTCCTCCCCTATTACCCTCTTTTCTGTAAGACTGACATACTTCTCACGTAAATCACACACAGCTCTCCTCTTCTTAGTCCTGATTGCAGCTTCACAGTAAAATTACATGCTTCAGACTGTAATCTGGAAAGTGAACAATGAGAAACTGCAATTCCCTGGAGACTGGGACTGAAAGATTTCAGAAATTAACCTGCAGTGAACAGCATCTAGGGATTACAAATGTATAAAATATGTAACTGTAGAGGTAGCACCTTCCACCCTTCCCACAAAGACACGTTTCTGTCCTCCTCCTCTCCCCACTCTGAACCACTGCCCTTCAGGATGACTGTTCAAAAGAAAGGTGTGATAAATGGGGAACTCCAGTAATAATGGCACTGCATAAATCAGCCAAGAAATGCTGTGGTTTTTTATTGGTTGTATCCTACTCAGGAAAACACTGTTTTTCTATAAGCAGTTCAGAATAACCCTTAGAAAACAAAGAAAATCAGAAGTAGTCATGCCTATCACAGAGAAAAAGCTCCCAAACCCATCAACAAAAAAGCACACCGCTGTACCAAATTCCCATTATGTTATTTCATGTTTTCTGTCTAGGGTGTTGCATTTCCCTTTTTGCCTCCTGAGGAATTTTATCCTGGATGGGGAGTAAAGCTGCAGGATGGGTATTTATGTGTGAATGTGGAGTATCACTGAGTTTATGACATAACATGCCCACCTACCTTTGGTTTCCTGTAGTTCTCACTTGCACTATTATCATCTGTGTGCAAGTAGCACCCCAGGACTTTTTACCATGACTGTCTTTTAAGAGGGGGGAGGACAACAGATGATATTCTCTGGCTGAGATACACACTTCCTTCATCTATTCTTTAAATCCACCTAACAATTTAAAAGCTTATGTAAAAACACTGCAAAGGGCAGGCTAACAAAATCAACCAAACCAAAACAACGACAAAACCCAAACAAAAACATCCCTTCCATTTGTTTATAAACAAGGCATTTAACCTCAGATACTGAAACAACATTTCCAGAGGGAAAAAACAGCTCGCATAGTGTTAGGTGTTCAAGGGAACTCTTCACACCACTTTTGTGAATAATCCTGTTGTCTCTGCTATGCAATATGTTGCTTTAACCTGCTGTTCATTGTTTCCACTGTGACACTAGAATTCAGTACTCATTTCACAACAGCCTGCATAAAAGAAGGCTTCTGTGAAATTATTTCTACTAATTCCTGAGCATTACTCTGCTCTCTCCTGCCTAGCCCAAGAAGCCAGCTGCGGGAGACTTGCTGTGACCTTCCAGGACTGAGCTGAGTACAAAATGAATGTATACTTCAGCAGCCTACTGAATCAATGAGGTGGGGACAGTCATAGTGATTAGAAAATGCCTTAAAATAATATCAGGCTTCTTCAGGTTTATCTAATTACAAAGTTAAACGTGTCCACACAAAATTGCTTGACATTTGAGGATCTGTTGATCTAAGTAATCCCTGCGTGCAGAGAAACAGTACCATTGCAGGACTGTGTGGTAATTGAGGTTGTGATCCAGGAAAAGCTGGATTTGTAAAACAGAACGAAGTAGCAGGAGCAGTGCTGTGGCCAGCCCAACACATGGCTTGTAGCACAGCCCAGAAATGCCAGCCTCCCTCCCCCAGACCAAAACTGTACCACGGCAATTAACGTTTGCCCGGGCAAATTGCTGTGCCTGAATGTAGAATACTCTGAATGATAACTTCTTTAAATAAACAGTACTGTGAAAGAAAGCACAGAAATAATTGGTGATAATTACAAAAATATGTAGAATTTTTTAATTTTTTTTTTTATTGTAGGTAAACAATTAAGAACATCCAATACTTACATTTTTACATAGTACTGGGAGGGGGATGTTTTAAGGTTTATATCTTCTGATACTTGCTTTCTTTTTCTTCTTCTCTCCTTCTTCATTCTCCTTTCCCTCCAGATAGCTGTAAACACAAATTTCATTGAAGTGCTGCTGGTGTTTGATCTCTGCAGATCTCCCACATCCTGGACCAGACTTCTGAGAGCATTAGAGCTATTCACAAAGATATCAGTGGTCCCAAATTGTGAGAAGATGCTGAATGATGCTTAAGTCCCTTTCAACCCCTTGTATGTGTGCAAGGCCTGGCTAAATAAGTGGCTAAGTGAATGGCCTTAGCTCAGAAGGAATGGGAGGCTTTGTTCCAGCAACATAAAGAAAATAAACATATATGTGGCATAGTATTTTCTGCCAAAGCATCTCAGGGGCTGCCCATTGCTATGTTATGAAATCTAGCATTTTAGCCAAGCTGCCAAGCACTGCCAGATAAACATCAGAGCTGCAGGGCAAGGGCTTGCCCCAGACACATTTTAGCCTGGATTTCTTGCCTTGGCCACTTGGGACACAATATTTGTGGGTATTTGATGACTATGGGAAGTTAAAAAGATAAAATTAAGCAGCTTGTATGAATTTAGAATTGATTTAGCTGACTAAATCAACAGTCAGCTATTAGGTGACTGATCATTGGCTCACTAATCTCTACTTAGTGACATAAATTCACATGGGTATTTTTAGAGAGCCTCTTAGTTGCCATGATTTAAAATTTAACTAGGAGTTCCCCTTGGTATACAGCCAGCAACATTACAGAGATGTTCTAGTTTCAACAGAAAGAAGAAACAAAGTTGTTTCAGAACAAAGTTCCCCTTGGTAAAGCAGATCTCAGAAGCACATGCTATTTATGAATTATTGTAGCTTGTCAATGTGCATGCTCCAAATAATAGCAAGGAAACGAGGTCCAAGAGTGAGCAAGAATCAGATTCATTCCTGCAGGGAAGAAGCCGTTTCGTATCTGACCTAAACTCATGCTTACATCCCCATCTTGTGGCAAAAGACAATGGTTGCAAGGCAGCAAAAGCGAATTACAGTTTGTGACCAAGGGTAACCACATTTTCACAACCAACTATCTAACCAACCGACACGCAGGGCTGTATAAGGGATTATACAGGGATTTTGGGGGGCTCTTCCTTCCCAGGCTCTGGGAGCTGCGAGGGCATCACAGCCCTGACTCCACGTGTGCCACACAACCCATCACCATCCCAAAGAGGGTTTGGTATCTTCTGTATCCTTCTGCCCTTAGTATTCCTTTTCTGGTTTTCTCCTGTTATTCACTAAATTTGTTATAGTCTTAACTTCCAGTCCTGGGTGAGACATTTTTCTTTTTCCTTATTCCCTTTTGTATCCTTCCCTGGAAGGGAGGGGGTAAGGGCTAACAGAGAGCAATCCTTCCCTGTGTTTCATGGGGGCTGAAATGGCAACTGGATAAAACACTGACAGGCAAACTTACGATGCTTTTTTAAACCCTCTGGCAGCAAAATCTTGCTTACCTATGCCATTGCTTTGGGGAACTATTTCTTTGTCTACATTAACAAATGCTATGCACACTATCTTCAGTTAGCAGCCTGCACACTCACCCTCCTGCTTCCAGATGCTGCTCCAGGAGACATTAAGTCCCCTACTGCAGTACCTAGATGGAGAAAGGTGAGCAAATGCAGCTTGTGACAGACTCAGCTCCTCCTGCAGTACCATTGCTCTATGCCTTACAGCCCCAAGCACAGTATATTTCTAGGTGCTGATGACAGCCAACAGGATAGTTGCTAACAGTTTGGAATAGTTGCGATAGTCAACAAGTAGTTATACTTGTAAAGTACCTATATTCAAATAATAGATATAACCACAAGAGTAGTTATTCTTGAGACAAGATTTATTTTACACTAACAGCTCCCCAGAGCTCAGTGGCAGGTAGAACGATAGGGCAGGCTTAACCAGCCATGCCTGGCCTGTGGCCACCATGGATCCCATACCACTATTCCCAGTGGACTAAAGGTCCCATGGATCCTTGGAAGTTATTGAAATCAGTTTGCAAAATTGCTTTTCTATATTTAGAAAGTAAACACACTGCAAAACACGGATTTCTGCTCAGCTACAGAAGACAAATGGGCAAGGAAAGCTGGATGATGTTTGAGCAGCACTGGCAGCGTCCTCAGGTGCAGGGCCACGAAGGGCACCGCCTGCCCCAGCCCTCCGGCGACAGCTTGACACCCTCCTCTCTGCCAGCGCTTCTGCACCCAAAACCTCCCCGGCCGGCCGCGGCACAACCCCCTTTATTAAGGCGGCCGAACAGAGGCGTTTCTAAGCCAGGCGTCGGTGCTGCAGCGCGGAAAAGCCCCAGCGAGAGAGGGTCGGGAGGCTGGCAGCAGCAGGGGCGAGACGCCCAGCTCGCCTGGGCCGGTCGCGCCACCCCAGAGCATCGGGCTCGGCTCCGTCCCGCCCGCGGCAGCGCCGGGGAAGCTCCTGGGACACGACCCGCTGAGGCCGAGCCTGCACAGCCCCGTCATCTCCGACGCTGAGGCCCCCCAGGGGAGGGCGCAGGTGGACGGGCCGCTCCCCTCGCTTTCCTCAGTTCCCGCCGAAGCCGCCCCGGCAGCGCTTTGTCCCTGCGAGCTCCGAAGGCCTCCACCGCCTGCGCTTCGCGGGCCTGGTCCGTGGCAGGGGAAGCCTCTGACCAGCTCGCCCCGTCTGCTGGAAGCTCAAACCGCAGCCTAGTTGGCAGCTAGTCTGGAGTGCAAACATCCACTGGTGGGTGGAACGCATTACGCAGCTTTTCACAGGTGAGAGGTGAAATGGATGCTCGCTTGTGAGAGCACCGCTCTTCCCCAAACCATCACACTCACGGTGAAGAGCCAAAAATTGAGCAGCAAATGCCGTTTTATTAGTTGCTGTTGGTTTACTTTTGCACTTTGGTTTTAGAGGATCACCCTTCTTTATTCTGGGACCATAATCAAATAAACACAGGACACGCCTGGTTACCATGAGTGTTTTAATGATGAAGGTGTGTTTGCTCGTTTTCCCATCTGAACCCGCCCATTGGAGGGGGGGGAGCGGTGTCTTTGGCTCCTTGGTGTTGGCTCTTCCCACAGGCAGTGAGTGCTTCCTTGATCCAGCTCATCTTCCCACCTTCTCTGACACCCTGACCGTGAAGAAGTACTTTCCAGACAGAAACTAACAACTACTGCAGGTTCAGAAAAAAAAGCACATCCCAAATACTATTTGAACTAGTAGGTGAGAAGCCAGAAGTGCTGTCGTGACACTTGATTAGGCAAAATTGGCTGCAAAAATCCATGCCTACACTTCACAGACTTTCCAAAACCTTCGGTAGTGATTGGTGACAGTAAATTTATTGCATCCATCACAAGCTTTTTGATTTGACATTTTTTGTTTACATGCAACTAATTTTCCTCACTCCATCCTCTGCTGTTTCATCTGATGTACAGAATTCTCTCTGTGGGTTAATATGATGTTTATGACTGGCTGCAGAAACATCTAATCACTGAAATTCTGTGCTGGTATCTTTTTGAAAGCTAGAAAGCCAGTGGTGAGTAATTACCAAATAAACTATTTTGCATAGAATTGCATAGAATGTTAGGGGTTGGAAGGGACCTAGAAGATCATCTAGTCCAACCCCCCTGCCAGAGCAGGGTCACCTAGACCAAGTCACCCAGGAGCAGATCCAGGCGGGTCTAAAATGTCTCCAGAGCAGGAGACTCCACAACCTCCCTGGGCAGCCTCTTCCAGGCTCTGGCACCCTCACTGGGAAAAAGTTTTTCCTTGTGTTTCCCCTAAACCTCTTGTGCTCCAACTTGCTCCCATTGCCTCTTGTCCTGTCACTGGATGTCAATTGTAGAGAGTACAGTAGCTTCAGCCAGAGATTCCCAAATGGTGCATTTGGGCATGGTTATACAAAAATCTGCTGGAGAGCACAAGATTGTGGATATTTCAAGTGCTGACAGTAAAAACAGTAGGAATTAAAGTTACTTTCTACCGTGCAGAGTTGGGTGTAACAAAAGATGCTAAAACACTACCTTTTTATTTTTAGTATTTCATTATTCTCAGCTGCCTGTTTCTTATCAATGTCAGAGTTCTCAGAGGAGAAAATGGAGATAACTGTAGAAGAGAGGAAATCACGTTTGTTTCAGGCATTAGGAATGGACTGGGTTTGTATGTAATTGTAAATACTGGGGTTTTTTTCAGACCCGTGTTATGTATACAACAGGGGGAAAGTTTTCTGTTGATTTCCCTGCATTTCTTCACGTGGAGACAGTGGAGAAATATGCTGAGTGAGCAGGACACTGCATGACACTGCCACCTCCCAGTGCATGTGTAGTAAATGACTCTGAAGATGAGCAGAACTCCTAAATGCAACTAAAGTGATTCTTTGTTAATTTCTTCAGTTTTCTTCTTTTTGAGTTCCGTTCTAATGCTGAGACAGAGAATGGGGAGAAGGATTTACTGTCAATACATGATCTGATGGCTTATTACAGCTATTTAGTCTTTTTCAAAGTCTAAAGCATGCATTCCACTTCTAGATGCATTGCAGTTTTAACTCTTCTTGCTTTGTTAAAGTCATGCAAACAGGTTGTCGATACTGCTTAGTTGTGTATTAATAAATACAGAACAGTCTCCTAGAGGGAGTGCTTGTAGTGAGTTAAGAAAAATGGCAATTTTTACCCTGGCACAGCATATTAAAGGTTGGGACCTGTGAAATCCTGACTTTAAAATAGACCAAATAAATCACCTTGCAGGAATAGGATCTTAGTAGGATTACTGAAAAGAACAAACAGAAATCAAAACAAGCACTCACACCCCTTGCCAGCATGATAAAAATTCCAGTCTCCAACATGATTATCTAACAAGTGATAACCTTTTTATAGCCACAAAGCTACTGCTCCTTTATCCAGATGAATTATTTTGATTCATACCTTGACTTGTAGATGAACTGAGATTCAGAGTTTTACTGAGGCACTGGAGAATGAAAAAAAAAAGTACATATATATATATATTATCAGGCCTTAAAGGATGCTAATTTTAAATTGAGACCTGGTGCTGAAGGTGAAATGTGGAAGCTTTATAGTAGCTGCCTTCATCTGATGATTCCAAGGAGGTTTAAAGCAAGCTTCACAAGATGGTAATACTAAGGTCTGAGCCATGTCTCCCTGTACAGCTACGTATCTTCTCTGGAAGTATTGTCAGAAGTGTAATCATTGTCCACCTTCAGACCTTTATTAGGATTAGCTTACTTGCCATAATAAGAGTTTAGAATGAAAGCACAGCCTTGCTGGTGTGATTAACAGACCACGAAAGAAGTCAGGGTTAGATAAAGGGGAACAACATATTATTCTCTTTTTAAACTACCCATTAATCTGTCTTCATTGCAGAGTTAGTGTTAAGATGGCTTTGTGAGGTTACCTCTGACGTCCAGCCTGCACTCTATTTCAGCTTCACCACACTCATTAACAGCTTTACAGGTGTAGCAGCCAGCATCAAACGGGGTGGGTTTCCGGATCTCCAGGGTCAGCACGCCCTGCTTGCTGAACATGCGGTATTTGGCGTCCCCAGAGAGATCCATTTTGTTTTTGTACCAGAAGATCTTGGGCTGAAGAACACAAAAGAAGAATTTTACAATAGAAGGTAGAAAATGGAAGGCTTACAGCTGAGCTTGCAGCTTTCATTTAGGCATCAAATATCTATGCATATTGACAGCAGTATACATATTTTTTCTCAGAACATCTCATTCAGTACAAATGTAAGAAACTAATAATTCAAATGTGCAGCATTTTCTTTAGCTCTCAAATAGCTTGTAGAACATGTAGATCTATACCTTATTTTTTTTTTTTGCATTTAGAAAACCCTGCTAACTGGCTACAAAATAATTAATTCTGGAGTTATTTAACAGTGCTTATTAAAATATATTTTAATGTTTCGAGTATATTATAGAAGAGGAATTAAACTGCCCAGATGATTGGAGCAGAAATGTCATAAAGGTCCAAGGTAAAGGATGTCAAGTGGCCAACTTGGGCTGGGGAAGGATTTTCCAAACCCTTCAGAACTTCAGGAATTTCAAAATAAAATTCTTGTTGGCACGGCAGCCGAATGAAGTGGCTACAGATGCACAAAAGGGTCAGTTAACAAAGAGGGAAATAAGCAGCCAGAAGGGGAAGAGAACACTGCATTTTTTACTATTGTACTAACATTTAAGACCAGATTATGTCATAATATGGTAAATTTCTTCACTGCAGACAAAAAGCCCATGTCCCTTTTTTGAGAAACCTAAATTTAACTTCTAAGCCAATACAGTTTGTACTGCTTGTTCCTAACAAAAAATGTTAGGAACAAAAAAGTACACCTTTTGGTACTCTTCAAAGAGACTTCAACAAATATATTTAGACTGAGAAGGTTAAATTTTTTAAGTCCTGTGAGACAAATAATTAAAAAAATAAAAGCCCCAAAACTTCATATATGACAACAGGTAGTATTCCAGTTAACTTTGCAAAATAACTCTCACCAAGTTCTGTGGATGTGTTGACACAATAGAAAAACTGGTTTTTTTCTTGTTTATCATTTAGCTTCATGGAATATTACGTTCCCTGGCTGTTTTATTGCAAGACTGAAGGGAACAGAGTTTACCTTGTGAGAAGGTACTTTTTGGGATTTTTTTCCCTTCTTCAGTGCCTAGAGTTAAAGTGCACATGGTGCACAATCATTGTGATGGTGTTGCAGTGACAGTGGCTGTCAATGTGTACCTTGGGGATTCCTCTGACCGCGCAGCTGAGCGTGGTGTTGTATCCTGCAATCACCGAGCGGTTCGCCAGGGGGTGAGTGAACTTGGGAGCTTCAGAGAAGTCGTGTTCTTTGTAACTGGGTGGCTTGTAAGTGGTGCCTGCAGTTCAAAGCAACACAACAGTAAGGACTGTGTTTTCAGTTCTGTCCACTTGGGCGTTTCATTTGTCAGTGTGACTTACAGAAGCTGCAAAGCTGTAGCATTTTTGATATTAAAAACAACTTTAAATTCACTTAACTCCAAAACGCATCTCCAGTTTAATGCTTTAGTTAAAGGCCCTGGCAGTCATGGGTTTTCAGCTTCTGCTAAAAATCTGAAGGCTGCAAATCTGCAGGGGAAGTCTTTACCACAGACATCTTAAACTTTTAACCCCATAATGGAAATATAACCCCCCCCAGTTCCATGACTTTCTTAAAATAATATAGTTTAGGAAGACTGTATGATTAAATATTTTTAACAGATGTTTGTGTTAGTAGAGGGGATCTGCCTAGAGAAGGGCTCTTGATGCTAAAATACCTTATAAATGCTAGCTTCTAGCTAGTGGAGCATCTACTAATCCTTTGTTTTCCATTTACCAGCGCATTACGTCTGGTACTTAGTGGCTTTGGTGATCACTGCTTTGAATAACACCTTACCTGTTTTTTGGATATATGCCGGGTTTTTGGTTGTTGCAGCAGTTTCACTCAATCCACACAAATTTTCACTGAAGACTCTAAAGAAATACTCATTTCCCATAATGAGGTCTGACACGACACAGTTGGTGCGGCGATAGTGGTCAAAAACTGTGTACCATTCCTGCAACGAGACTGCATTGCTTACAGAGCTGCTGAGAGAGGCCAGGCATGCTGCTAGCCTTGGGAAGGAGAGAGCCCTGCTGGGGTGACAGCTCTGTGAATATTTGCATTGCAAGAAAAAAAAATAATCTTGATACTTTAGCCCTCCTCCTCATGTCTGGGGAAGCTGATGGAGGATGTGTCCTCAGAACGTGAGTACTTGATAGGGGCTTACCCTGAGAGAGAAGTTTTCTAGTTTGACCAGCATACATAACATCTGTGTCCCACTATAGACCTGCATCTGAGTTCAAGTCTAACTTTTCCTCCCTCCTCTTCATTTTTTAGTAGTAGTTTCAGCTCTAAGCAAAGTCACTGACTCCATTCAGCTTCTTACCATGGTCTTTTTGTCAGTTTTCTGAACCGTGTAGCCCAAGATCTGTGCATTTCCATCATCTTGTGGAGGTGTCCATTCAAGGGCTGCATTAAATCCCCAAACATCTACAAGCTTTATATTCTGAGGAGGACCAGGCTTGTCTGCAGAGGAGACATGAAAAAAAACCATTAGCTTTTGGCTCAAGATCCCAGATCTTTGTAATTTTTTTTTCCCATGTAGGGAAAAAACCCCCAAACAAGAACTTCATAGCAATCTCTCTAGCAATTCACTTCATCTAAGTGAAGTTGGAATTGTAAACAGGCATCCGAGTTGGCTAAAAGCACTTACCTAGGAACTTCCCTTCAAAACTAAAAGAAAAAGAATGTGGTAGCAGGTCATTTGTTGATCAGTAAGCTATTGGAAGAGTTAAGACTTGAGTAATGTGTTTAAGTGTGTGTATATAAGACATTCTTATGTATGGGTTTATGTATACAGATAGAGATTAGATATAGAGATGATTGGGGGGGACAACTTCAGTATGTGACTTTATTAAGGCTTTAAGCCTTGACCCACTATTAGATTAATGTGATAACAGCTCAGTGATGTATTAAAAAATCATTTTAAAAGAAATTGTTATATTCTACCCATAGCTATGTACTGGTTTTGGCTCAAGTTACTTATCACCAGCAGTTACTGTTCCAAACAGTTAGAAAGGGCCACATCCAGGATAAACAACTGGACCAGCCAAAGAGTTAGTGCCACACTGCGTTGTACCCCTACAGAAGGGGAGAGCTGGCCTGGGACAGAGGTGCCTGACAGAATTTTTTTACAAAAAGATATTTGGATTCTGAAACTAGACCTGGATTTTTAAAATAACTGGATAAAATCATGCAAGAAAAAAGTCCCTCAAGCACTACGGGACACCCAGATAATCCCACTCCCTCCAAAAGGCTCTAGGACATAGATCATTTCAAGCTGGGAAAATATACTAGGAAAATAAAAGTGACTTGCTAGCTCTGCTCTGAGCTTTGTCCTGCTCATCTGCTCTCAGTCACTGCTGGAGAAGGGGTTCTGAGGTAGGTAGATCTTTGTCTTGTCTCAGTATGGCCACTATTTCATGCTGAATTTTGATGTCTTCAGTTTCTCACCTACGATTTGCATTGTTATCACAACTTTATCAGTCATGTTCTCTATCTGAAGCGTGACTTCATATGCTCCTGAGTGCTGGAGCTCTGCCTTCCTGATGAAGAGGATTGTATCTGAGTTGCTGTTCCTGATTCCCACATCTTTGGAGTCTAGGTTTTTACCATCTTTCATCCAGATGATTTTGGGTCTTGGTTTACCCTGGAAAAAAAATAAATCTGTTAGGCTACAGTAGATTTCCTTTTTTTTTTTTTCTTGGTTTCCTCTGTTTTTGTTTTGTTTTGTGATCTGTAAGTCTAGAAAGTCTAATTTAACATGCATAGTTGAGATAGCAAACTCTCTAAGTACTTCCCAGTTCCTGTTTTCTTGCAGACAAATACTTGGTCCCACCTGTGTGGTTTAGTGGCATCGTGCCCTGAGGATGCCAATTAGTTATAGTTAAAGACCAAAATTATATTGAGAACAAAGCCAGAAAAAATATGTTTGTGCTGATCTGGTACTCTTTGCCAGGCATTTGTGAAGTCAACAGTTGATCTGTCTGGCTCTTATTATTAGTAAGTACCAGAATTCTTTAAAAGCTGAGGAATTTATTATCCCCCCAACCCCTTCTCCTTCTCCTCAGGTTTGTCTGGTATTTGCTTAAAGTCTGTGCAGTATAATTTTATTTTTCTGTGGCATTAGGAAAAATAATCTTCTAAGAGCCAGGCCAAGATCTGTCCAAAATTGCACTTAAAGGACTGCTAAAAAAAAAATGCTGTTCTTGAATAGNGAAAAAAAAATAATCTTGATACTTTAGCCCTCCTCCTCATGTCTGGGGAAGCTGATGGAGGATGTGTCCTCAGAACGTGAGTACTTGATAGGGGCTTACCCTGAGAGAGAAGTTTTCTAGTTTGACCAGCATACATAACATCTGTGTCCCACTATAGACCTGCATCTGAGTTCAAGTCTAACTTTTCCTCCCTCCTCTTCATTTTTTAGTAGTAGTTTCAGCTCTAAGCAAAGTCACTGACTCCATTCAGCTTCTTACCATGGTCTTTTTGTCAGTTTTCTGAACCGTGTAGCCCAAGATCTGTGCATTTCCATCATCTTGTGGAGGTGTCCATTCAAGGGCTGCATTAAATCCCCAAACATCTACAAGCTTTATATTCTGAGGAGGACCAGGCTTGTCTGCAGAGGAGACATGAAAAAAAACCATTAGCTTTTGGCTCAAGATCCCAGATCTTTGTAATTTTTTTTTCCCATGTAGGGAAAAAACCCCCAAACAAGAACTTCATAGCAATCTCTCTAGCAATTCACTTCATCTAAGTGAAGTTGGAATTGTAAACAGGCATCCGAGTTGGCTAAAAGCACTTACCTAGGAACTTCCCTTCAAAACTAAAAGAAAAAGAATGTGGTAGCAGGTCATTTGTTGATCAGTAAGCTATTGGAAGAGTTAAGACTTGAGTAATGTGTTTAAGTGTGTGTATATAAGACATTCTTATGTATGGGTTTATGTATACAGATAGAGATTAGATATAGAGATGATTGGGGGGGACAACTTCAGTATGTGACTTTATTAAGGCTTTAAGCCTTGACCCACTATTAGATTAATGTGATAACAGCTCAGTGATGTATTAAAAAATCATTTTAAAAGAAATTGTTATATTCTACCCATAGCTATGTACTGGTTTTGGCTCAAGTTACTTATCACCAGCAGTTACTGTTCCAAACAGTTAGAAAGGGCCACATCCAGGATAAACAACTGGACCAGCCAAAGAGTTAGTGCCACACTGCGTTGTACCCCTACAGAAGGGGAGAGCTGGCCTGGGACAGAGGTGCCTGACAGAATTTTTTTACAAAAAGATATTTGGATTCTGAAACTAGACCTGGATTTTTAAAATAACTGGATAAAATCATGCAAGAAAAAAGTCCCTCAAGCACTACGGGACACCCAGATAATCCCACTCCCTCCAAAAGGCTCTAGGACATAGATCATTTCAAGCTGGGAAAATATACTAGGAAAATAAAAGTGACTTGCTAGCTCTGCTCTGAGCTTTGTCCTGCTCATCTGCTCTCAGTCACTGCTGGAGAAGGGGTTCTGAGGTAGGTAGATCTTTGTCTTGTCTCAGTATGGCCACTATTTCATGCTGAATTTTGATGTCTTCAGTTTCTCACCTACGATTTGCATTGTTATCACAACTTTATCAGTCATGTTCTCTATCTGAAGCGTGACTTCATATGCTCCTGAGTGCTGGAGCTCTGCCTTCCTGATGAAGAGGATTGTATCTGAGTTGCTGTTCCTGATTCCCACATCTTTGGAGTCTAGGTTTTTACCATCTTTCATCCAGATGATTTTGGGTCTTGGTTTACCCTGGAAAAAAAATAAATCTGTTAGGCTACAGTAGATTTCCTTTTTTTTTTTTTTCTTGGTTTCCTCTGTTTTTGTTTTGTTTTGTGATCTGTAAGTCTAGAAAGTCTAATTTAACATGCATAGTTGAGATAGCAAACTCTCTAAGTACTTCCCAGTTCCTGTTTTCTTGCAGACAAATACTTGGTCCCACCTGTGTGGTTTAGTGGCATCGTGCCCTGAGGATGCCAATTAGTTATAGTTAAAGACCAAAATTATATTGAGAACAAAGCCAGAAAAAATATGTTTGTGCTGATCTGGTACTCTTTGCCAGGCATTTGTGAAGTCAACAGTTGATCTGTCTGGCTCTTATTATTAGTAAGTACCAGAATTCTTTAAAAGCTGAGGAATTTATTATCCCCCCAACCCCTTCTCCT
The DNA here is from genome assembly GCA_013401355.1 of Ceyx cyanopectus. Classification (NCBI taxonomy): domain Eukaryota; kingdom Metazoa; phylum Chordata; class Aves; order Coraciiformes; family Alcedinidae; genus Ceyx; species Ceyx cyanopectus. The sequence goes on along the minus strand of VYZU01006905.1, from coordinate 37,177 downwards.
TCTCCTCAGGTTTGTCTGGTATTTGCTTAAAGTCTGTGCAGTATAATTTTATTTTTCTGTGGCATTAGGAAAAATAATCTTCTAAGAGCCAGGCCAAGATCTGTCCAAAATTGCACTTAAAGGACTGCTAAAAAAAAAATGCTGTTCTTGAATAGATGCTCTTTCCTCTAGCATATAAATAATCAGAAGTATTGTAATTGACTATACATTAGGGCTGATAATAAAACTTGAATGAATTATGGGTTTGTATCTCTTAATTTAACAAGAATTGACTGTATTTTACTTACTACAGGTGTATATTTTGTATCAGTATGAGGATTCTGCTTTAAAATTTTGCCTAGGGAAATGTTTTCAAAATAAAACCCATCTAGTTAAAATGGTATAATTATATGGAAATTTTATTTACATTCCTCATTTGTCAAGAGAAATACTTGGCTAGGTTTTCAGACTGATTGCAAGGTTTCACAATTTTTGGTGTATTGAGTAATGTGGTGAATTGAGGATCTTGGCAAAAACGGGCATGAGACACCTTAGCATTATCTTGATAACAAGAAATATCTTGAGTATAAATCCAGCTTTGCTGCTGTTGGTGTTGTAGTATGGTTGGTTCAGATGTGGTCACTCACAGCATCTCCTTTTTCGAGGTGCTGTAAGTGCCAGTGAAAGATTGGAAGTGTTCCCAGTGTTAGTTTTCATAGACTCTTATATTTATAGGCTCTGAAAAGCATGCTCAGATAGAAAGCATGTTCCTAATGCACATCCTGGAGGATTGGATTTCTGGAATGTGTCATTAGGTAATCTGAGAGAGAACAGTGAGTGACAGGGTGAGTGAACTGCACACCAGAGAAACTTCAGAAAGTTGACTGCCAGGAAAAAATGCATTTAAATGCTTTTAGATGTTTAGATTCACATCTATATGGTGGCCAAGAAGACTGCTCAGTAGTACTGTGACTTTTACCCACTAACAGCACGTAATATTCCTTTAATCAGGGACTTGTGCAGTTAATTTTGAAATAAAAGATGTGTTGATTCCCTTCCTTTCAACACAATGTCCCACCTGCTCAGTGCATTCACCAAAAAAAAAGAGTTAGGAATAATGTTGTGCTTTTCTGTACACTTAAATCTAAAGATTTAAATAGATGTACAAATAGCATTTAGGCCAAGATACTTTGACATGGTATTTAATAGAATTTCAGTGTTAAATCAGAAAGTCACAGCAGTCACTGGCAGGGTTGCAGAGAGACTGAGTAGCAGACTCACTTTATCCTGCCTGCCTGTGTTTCCTAGCTCGTGGTTCAGAATAATTACAGTATTTATGTATTTTATCCTATATCCTTTTTGGAATTTGAACATTGTAAATGTAGCTAATTAGAGGCTTTTCCTCAATTGTAATGGTGAGTGATTTAAACTTTTTCAAAATGGAAAGTGAAATGTTCTTTTTGCTTTGCTTTTGTTGAGAGATCCTCAGATTTGCATATTCTAAACGTGTGCAGGATTAAGAACTGTAGCCATAGCTGCAATTCAATACTATTACAAATTCAATTAATTCAGAAATTACCTCTTGAATTAAAATGCTCTGGCTTTGCTCGCAGGCTAAAATTTGGGGTTGATGTGTAGATTTTATCATTGTTTGTGAGTCTGACCTTTTAGGTAAGACAATTGTTTGTACCAACACATGATTTGTCTGTCAGCCTGCTACTCAAATAACTTCTGAGTGTATTCCTTTCAGCTAAATTTGATAGTGCACTAGAAATCTCTAAGACTAATTCAGTACAGTTTTGTGCAAACTGGTAAAATGTAAGTGTGTAATTATGTGGAAGTAGTGCAAGTATATAATTCAAGGCAGTTACTCTATGTATTGGTTTGCAACTGTTTGTTGACTAAATATGTCTTTGTGAAAAAGCAGCTTTTCATGTAGATATGTATATTTTATTTTATGTACATTTTGCTCTCATAGTTTGGGGTTTTTTTGGTTTGGTTTTTTTTTTTTTTTCTGCTGGTACTGCTTAAATAAGAATGTAGCTAATGTGTGCATATATGTCTCCTTTGATGAAAAAAAAACCCAAACAAAAAACCCAACAAGTCTTCACTAACGACATTGATGAAAGTTAATCCCTGTTAACCCTGGACAGCACAGAAATTTTCCTTTCTTCAAATTCTAAAGAAGTACTAGATTAAATGGTGTATCTATTATTGCTGAGGATATCTATCACAGACAGAATCTAGTTTACTATTTCTTTATCCTACGTCAGTGGGAAAACCTTTTCCTTTCACACACCAGTTCTTGCGCTGTGTTGATATTATAGTCTCACACCTGAAAAAAATGCATATAGTTCTTTACCAATACTCACTATAGTTGCTTACTAAATAATAGAGTAGTTGCTTACTAAACATCATGTAGAAGGCAGGGACAGCCAGAATTAGGGTATAAAAATCACAACATTATGAAAAAACATTATTAAGTAGTGAAGCAAAGGGAACTTGCATAAGGGAAACTACTTTGGGTAAGTCATTATAAATAAGCATGAGAAAACTGAAGACAAGACATACCTGGAAAGGGATCACAATATTGATTGTCTCACCCACTTTCCTCACCAGGGTCTGTCTGAGGTGGCGTGGCAGCCAGATTTTGGGACGCTCTGCAGTTAAGCATTAGGGAGTACAAAATTAAAGACAAAGCTTTTGGTAATTGGAAATATGACTTACAGCATAAATAAATACATAAATAAAAACACCTAGGAGGAGAAGGACAAGCAGAAGACAATAGTGCAGACACTGTTTATATTAAGGAGCAGTCAACTCTCTCAGAACTGTAAAATGTATCTGATATATAAATTTAGTGGCGAATCTCAGAAATTTACAACTTGAAAATGTTGGTGACAGCAGAATTTGTAAAACTGTGTTGCATCTGACATGGTAGATTTGAGTAACTTCTGGTGGACATGAGCCTTATGTATGGATGTTGTTTCTTGGCAGAAGTTTCTCAGTTCAGTAGAAGGGATAGGACAAAGGGTATGTTGGAGTAAAAGAGTTATAGACTACAATTAATCTATGCTAATCTGACAGTGGAGTCCCTTCTAAATTGCCATTTGGAGCTTTATGAACTTGATTATCAGCAAATGGAGTCATCAATAGATCACCTTTCTGCAGTCATTCAGTTATAGCTCTGAGGTGGAAGGAGCAGAGTCTCTTTTCACTAATAAAAAAGAGGACCTTAGTGCATTTTTTTCAGCTAGTCTGTGTTCTTCATGTGTCCCTTATACTTTTCTTAGTAATTGACAAAGAGGATTTCTTAACATGCAGTTGGATTATCTGTCTTTGTGCTTGTTTGGTTTTGAGACGCATTACAACTTGGTTTCATTTACAAGTAGTCATTTAACTGTCAGCCAGACTCTGGCAGACACTGTGTGTGAGTCAAGGTTAATGAATCCACTGTTAGCAGCTCTTGGTATCTTTTGCACAAGAGTCAAATGAATTATAATCTACTGCTGTTGGGTGATAGGCACAGTGTTAATTAATAACTGAGGGCAATTGAGTACAGATAACTGCTTTTATTTAAATAGATTTTATTTAAATAGATCTTTTGCTGTAGCCAACTTGGCCATTTTGCAGCAATGGCCAATGTCATCCCAATCTTCAAAGAGGGCAAAAAGGAGGACCTGGGTAACTACAGGCTGGTCAGCCTCACCTCCATCCCTGGAAAGGTGATGGAACAGCTTGTTCTTGCCACCATCTCAAAGCATCTGGAGGAAAGGAAGCTTATCACAAGTAGTCAGCATTGATTCCATAAGGGAAAGTCATGCTTGACTAACCTCATAGCCTTTTATGATCACACAAGTAGTTGGATAGATGAGGGAAGGGCAATGGATGTGGTATTCCTTGACTTCAGCAAGGCTTTTGATATTGTCTCCCATGGGATCCTCACAGCCAAGCTTAAGAAGCGTGGATTGAGGGATTGTGCAGTGAGGTGGATTGGGAACTGGCTGAAGGACAGAGCCCAGACAGTTGTGGTCAGTGGAGGCCTGTGACTAGTGGAGTCCCCCAGGGGTCAGTGCTGGGTCCGGTATTATTCAATATATTTATCAATGACCTGGATGAGGGGGTTGAGAGCACCCTCAGCAAGTTTGCTGATGACATCAAACNCAGTTGGAGCACAAGAGGTTTAGGGGAAACACAAGGAAAAACTTTTTCCCAGTGAGGGTGGCAGAGCCTGGCAGGGGCTGCCCAGGGAGGTTGTGGAGTCTCCTGCTCTGGAGACATTCCAGACCCACCTGGATCTGTTCCTGGGTGACTTGGTCTGGGTGACCCTGCTCTGGCAGGGGGGTTGGACTGGATGATCTCCTAGGTCCCTTCCAACCCCTAGCAATCTATGATTCTATGGTTTATTCAGTCTAGATACTCACGCAGGATCTCTTGGACAGTCACAGGCTCTTTGATGACTGCTGCTTCACTCTCCCCAGCCAGATTGATGGCCTTTACACGGAAATGCAGTTTGTCCCCTGTGACCAGGTCTTTAATGAGAGCAGATGTGCGCTCAGTCAGGCCTGGGAGAGCTGGAATCCATTCTGCAGCTGCAAAAACAACATCTGCATAGTGTAATAATGCATTATTTTTCCTTAACGATGTCTTGTGTACAATTGAAAGTCAATTTGTGTTGGTGTAAAATGAATTCAATAAGCCATACCACACTTAAAATACAAGAAAGCAGGCTGGAAAAAGAGCTCTGGATCTGTAGGATGTGTTTACATAGGGATTTAAGGAACGTATACACTTCATTCAAAATAGCTAAGTGTAAAGGAAACATCTTTGGGTAGCTCCTTTGGCATTCTGGTTTATAGAGCTTAGAGCTGTGAGGCTTCTCTACATTTACTTGAATAAGCCAAAGCAGGGAGAGGAGACAATTTTGGAAGTAACTGTAGGAAGAAAATGAAACCATGATTTATTTTTTTTTCTTGAAATAAGTGTACCTCCTGTGGGTGTCCAAACAGATTGGTGAGAGTCACATAGGCTGGAAACAGTAATAGACAACATCAATGTTGGAATTTAAAATAAACTTCTCAACTGACGCTGTGAAATTGAATTCTTAGGATTCCTTTAGTTTTTCTAATGGCACAGAAGTACGACTGCAAATCATTTTTCTATGATAATGACATAGTGATTCTGGCAATTCCATGATTGTATCTCATTGAAGACTAGAAATTATTTCTGGATAAATTATACCCTGTAAAAACTCTAGTGTAGGTTTTATGGCACTTGAGCTTAGTGTCAGAAAAAAACCCAACATTACTGTAGTGACTAAATTTGTTATTTGATTTTTAATGACAAAAGTGTTAGTTGTGGCATCACTGTAAAATAAATGAGTGTTGTAGTTATGGGGCAGTTATTATCAGACCACTTGTATTAAATGAGATAAGGTAAGTTACTTGAAAGTTTGACTGATGTTCTTGCAGTTGCTGTGTTATATTATTTTTAAGGAATACACAATTGGTGAATATTACAAAAGCATGGCAGTGACTACAGAACAGCACCTGGATTGTTTTTAGTACTCTTTGTATTTATGATGATTGCCAAGATGAGGTTATGGTTGATGTGACTTCCCATTTTTACAGTCATGCTGTGAATAAGTATCATTAAATTTGAACTCTAGGCTGTGACATTAAATTTGACATAAATAGTCACAACCTAGAGTTCCAATGTAATGATACTGGATATGTTTAATTTATTGAGATATTGCAGTCAAGCAATTGTAATGGCAGTACTTTGATAATGTTCAGTTGTTGCTGCCTAGTGCTTGTGCTTACTTACATCCCTCTTTGCAGTATTCCACAATATACCCATCTAACCCCCCAGCTCCAATCCGCTCAGGGGGTCTCCACTTCAAGGCAACAGTGCTGTCAGAAACATCTTCCACTGTGAAGCTGGTTGGTTCACTTGGAGGAGCTGTAGGGAGATAACACAGAATCAATTCTGAGAAACAGCAATGTTTCTCATTCTCATTCTCATTCTCATTCAATACAACTGTGAGAATTCAAAGGCAATGGGAAGAGTGATTAGCATTGAATTATAAATCACTATATGTTTTAATACAATAAATTTAACTGAAGCTCAGTTGCAGAATGTAGCACCTAATACTTCCTTTGATAAAAAGTGCAGCATAAGATTGCTGTAACAGTCAGGGAAACAAGAGGTTGAGATAGTAGTTCCTATTCACATATATAGATATAAGTAGAAGGCAATGAGGAAGCTAGAGTTGTAGAAGGGAGTCAAATTGTTGCCAAAAATCTGAAGAAAAGTTTAGGAAAAAATGCATATAATTTGTATGCTGTACTTACATCCTCACTGTAGTTAGACAAAATTCAGTCAGAGCACCAGATTAATCAGTGGCTAAATTTGACCTCACTAATTTTCTTCTAACAGTGAAGAAAATGACCAAAAGTGATGACTACATGTTTGCAAACAGTTCTGACCTGAATGTTTGTAATAGACATGCTTAAGAAAAATGTTGTGAGGCTGAAAAATTTCACTTCCATCCAATACAACTATTTCTTATATTTTCAGAACAATAGTGTCATGGCTTTTTAAAAAGCCCATAGTTCAGAAAGACAACTAGCTAAATTTAATTGTCTCAAGTATGACCGTTATCCACTGGCTATAAAATAATAAAGAAAAGCCTTTACTGCAAAATCTCAAATACACACAACTGTGAAATCATTGATTCCAAAAAGCAAACAGGTAACCTTTTCAAAATAATATTTAGAGTGTTGGAATGTAAAATTTAGTATACATGGCTTAAAAGCAATCTCATTAAAGAATGCATGTTGGGCATACTCTGTATGTATAAAATAAATTGAACATCTTTTGAATATACATAGCAGATTTTACATATTAGAAGCATTTAATGCATAAAATAAGTTAAATGCAGGTTTATAAATTTTGCAACTAATTGAAATTAATCTGAATACCCAAAGCCATTGTAAGGAAAAATGCCACCCAGTGTCCTTGCTCTAGCTGTATCAAAATTGTTTGTTTTCAGCTAGCAGCAAGGACAACACACAGGAGTCAAAGCAGTTGGAAGCATACACAACCACACAGTACACAACCAAAACCCCAAACCTCTTCTTGGAAGCAGTTAAGTGTGAACTTTATCCTTAATAAAGCAAAACTCTGCCTATCCCATGAAAACTTTGGACCTTTTTTTCCAGTAGCTCCGCTGGATGGTTTTCGTTTGCTGCCTTTTGTTGCAGAGCAGCCATGGTGTGTTTGAAATCCAGGATTAAAAACCCCTTCTGGCAGTACATTCCTTCCTTCTGACCCCGGCACTGCATCATCTGCTTTTACTTTCTCTCCTTCAGCAGGCTGGCCACCTTTGCTGATATTTCTAGATTTATCAACTCTGGTCATTTCAATCTCGAGCTATTTGTATTTTTGTGGGTCTTCTTTCTAAAGGTCTTAGCAGGCAGGCTTCCTGAAGACTCCTTCAGCTGGCTGCTTGCTCAGGGGCTGCAGGACACCCTGCGCTGCTGTGTTGGGAAGGATTATTTATAGAAAACCATTCCTTAGATATTAACTTAATCAGCTATCCTTTTAGCTGTGGAGATGGCCAGGATTAAGAGAGTACTAGGTGGGATACTGTGATAATTACACCCATAGGGGAAGGGGGAAGTTGAGAGGTACAGGGAAATTTCTGTCAATTAGTTCTCCTCCTTTCCAGATCCAGCCCGACTCTCACACCTCTAATTATAACAACTAAAAATTCATCAGCAATTTCATGACACTGGAACTTCTGCTGCTCAGGAAGGGGAGTGACAGAGACGAAGAAGATCACAATGGAAAAGGTTGAATAAATACAGACTGCAGAGATGCTGGATTGCCTCTCTCCTGGCACATTTTTGTTAAGGTAGTGGAAGAGAAGAGGTGAAAATGCTGCTGTGCTGTTTTGTCCTAGAAATCAAGCAGCAGATGCAGTCTCACCAATGGGCATGAAGGGCTGTGAGGCAGGGCTGGGCCGGGACATGCCCACAGAATTCACGGCGTAAATCCGCATCTCGTAAACCACCCCTTCAATCATCCGCTTGGCTTCATAGCTGAGCTCTTTTAGAAGGTCAAAGTTCAGCCTCATCCATCGATAGCTCTTCTTCTTCTTTCTCTCTAGAATGTAGCCTGGATAAATATAAAACATAGCTATATTTATTAGAGCTCTTACAATGTGAAAGAAATGCAAATTGCTGTCTCATGGGGAAAAAAGAAAATCATCTTCATCCCTCCCCAGCGCCACGAGAGCCAAACGTGCTTCAGAATTATTGCACAAAACTGAATTGTGTGCAGGCTTGGTGTTTTCCTCCACTTTCCTTTTGTCTTACTTTCTATCTGATGCTCTTACTTGGCCAATTATACTTTGAAGAAGTTAGAAATTGTTGGTTAGGCATTGGTCTGGTATTAGGCTTTTAGCACACTTTGCATGCTGTATCATTACTGTTAAGGAATGTAGATGTATGCAAAATCCAGGTACTGTCAGAGCTAGTTTAAATGTGGCCTTTCATGCCTGATAGCAGAGAAGGGTCTGAGGCACAGCAGCTCAGCAGAAAACCCTTTCAGTGAAGGAGAAGCTGCCTTGCGATGTGCAAGCTGAGACAGAGCTAAAAAATTGATTTCTTACATTCTACTGCAATTCACTAATCTCCACCAACAGCACAAATCTCAATACAAAAAAAACCCAGTTAGATGGGTGAACAGTTTGACACTACCCTTGTGTTTGATTGTTTTTGCAATGATTTACCAAAGAACTGCTGTTGGATCTCTGTGACCACTTCTAAGTTGTGGAGTACTTCACAGACAGCACACATCCTAGCACTGCTTCACTCCTACAGTGGAGCAAGTCCTGGCCAAGAACCAATGTTTTTCACTCCAATTTCCAGGTTTTTAGCCTATCTCCCTCACCCCATCAACACCCACAACCTTTCCCACGCTACCATGCTGTTTTTCAGAATGGCTAAGTCAGGCTGGGTTATCAGTTCAAAAGATAAACTTCTCATTTTCCAAAACTGGGAATGGAACGTGTGATTCTTGAACCTTAATATGGACGATGCTGCTTCTCTTGTGTTGCAGATCATGTGCCTGGGTGCTCACAGACTTCTTTTAAACAGATTTTCTTTTGCAAGCTATTAATCTTTTAACTGCAGTCATTACAGCTGATGACTGAGATGGCCATAGGTCTTTTTTGGGATTTCTGGGTAAACCCAGAAGTTTGTATACTGGCCTAAAATGTTGGTCTCGAATGAGAATGCTTAGCTTTAACCATTTTTGGTATCATTTTCTTGCATTTTGATAACCTAGGGAGGTATTTCTCTGAATTATTACAAGTAGGGGGCACCCTCTACCTAAAATAGAGGGTCAGAATCTAGCCTAGTTTGAAAGTTTCTGTATGTTAGTTTCTCAGGGTCTGCTTTCCTAGAGTGTGTGAACAGAGAGCCCCTCTGTGGCATTTTAAAGAAGCAGCAAAAAATAAAGACCAGGCTGCTGGGAACTTAACATTTTAGCCCTTCTCACCGAGTACTGGTTGCCCACCATCGTATTGAGGTGGCTGCCACTGCACAGTGCAGTAATCTTCTCCAATGTTGCTGATTTTGGGAGCTTCTGGAGGGTCAGGAACATCTGCAGAAAATGTGCAAATCAATGAGAGGTGTGATTGTTTCAGTTCTGCTATGCAATCCATCNTACTAAAGGGAAAGTTGGTTAGCTGAGAGGATTTATTCTTAGTGCTACCAGTATGAACCTGTCTTTGTTCAAAATCTGACTGCTTCCCTCTGCTTCTTATGGGAATTCAAAGTGGTAAGTGGAGAGGGCCCTCTTACCCTTTGGGAAGCAACGTATTTCTCCTTGCCCAAAGGCTTTTGCAAAGTGGCAAGTCTACCGTGCTTGTTAAATAAGTGGTAAACTGAGTTTGTCCCATATCCTCTTTCTGCCAGTAAGCAGTATGAAATGCAGTGAAAAAGTCAGAGAAAAATTATTGGTGAACAATAACAGAAAAAAAAATAATCAGACGATGCATCACTTCTTATTTCTAGTAAATGGTGCTTGGCTAATTCCCCAAAGTAGAGCCAAGCTTATATCTTCTGCATTTTGAAGTGGTTTCCAATTATTCTGAGGTTGTTGCCATTATTTGTATGTGTGTGTCATGGACTTCTGACTCCCACTCCCAAGGAGCCTCTGGAAATGAGTTCCAGAGGATAATGATGTGTTTGGTAATGAAACTTACATCACAGGGAATAAATGAAATCGGGTCACTGGCACATCTAACCAGTATTTTCCTATGATTTAGTTTCCTTCATAAGTAAGTCTTAACACAGGTAACAACTACAGATTCTAAAGTTCAGGAATTTACATTCGTGAGAGAGTAACCTGGCAGGTACCTGAAAGGAGATGGGTTATAAACAAGTTAAATATTATGAAAATTTTTATAAAAAATACTGACTCAAAATAATTCCATTACCCACTTACTACTTTACAGATTTGTTTAAATACATAAACCACACAAAATGAATTTTTCTTATCTCAGAGAAACATGAAATATATACTTCAGAACAGAATGCCATCTGTAAAAATCCAGGGTTACCTGCAACTGGAAAGAAATACAACAGAAATGCATGGGTTCCTACAGAGCTTTCATGCTCTGGTTGTTTCCTTTCTTCACTCACCAATAACTTTGACTGTGATATCAGCCTTGTCTTCTCCCACTGGATTCTTAACTGTAACTCTGTAAACCCCCTCATCCTCCTTTTCTGCTCCTTCAATGATGAACACACAGTGGTCTTCGTGCTTCTCCACACGTACTCTGCCTTCAGATTCAGACAGGAGCTGTGGACAGTGAAAGTGACAGGTAAAATCATCCTAAGCTGGGCCAGGGACACCCTGATGAGCCTTGAAAATTCAAAAGGTTGAGCAAAAATTCTGTGTCAACAGTGTCTACATTTGTCATGATGTGGATTTGAATTATTTCCCCTCTAAAAAATGGTACTTGTTTCTTGTAACTGTTCATGGCATCAGTATGATTTCTGTCACCTGATGTCATACAGGATAACTTCTTACTCTTCTCTGAGCTGAGGTTTCAACATCATGACCACAGCTTTTCTGTAGATTTAGAACACTCCTTTCTTCCTTGTGTCCACAGATCTTTAGACTTAGAGCAGTAAAAAAAGAGNGTGAACAGAGAGCCCCTCTGTGGCATTTTAAAGAAGCAGCAAAAAATAAAGACCAGGCTGCTGGGAACTTAACATTTTAGCCCTTCTCACCGAGTACTGGTTGCCCACCATCGTATTGAGGTGGCTGCCACTGCACAGTGCAGTAATCTTCTCCAATGTTGCTGATTTTGGGAGCTTCTGGAGGGTCAGGAACATCTGCAGAAAATGTGCAAATCAATGAGAGGTGTGATTGTTTCAGTTCTGCTATGCAATCCATCAAATTGTTTTATTCAGTTTGTTTCCCACATGGTATTGGTACAGCTTTGTCAGATAGCAACAGGATCAGAGAATCAGAGAATGTTTAGGGCTGGAAAGGAGCCCCAAAGGGCANGCTGAACAACCCCAGCTCTCTCAAAGTAGGGACAACCCCATTGAACCTCCCTCCAGCAGGTACAACCAAGACTGTATTATTTTAGTCTAAAGTGACTCTTGCTCTTTGATGCTTCTATGTTAGTTTACTTTTCCTTTAAATNGAAAGCATGTGCCTTGTACAGCAAATAGCACAGCAGAATCCTAACCCTGAGAGAGGTTTATTGTTGCATAATAAATGCATTTTTGACTGTATTCTAATCAATTTTATTACAAAAAGCAAACTTCTTGGAAAATGAATCCTCCTTCACTGTTTACTACATACATAGTCCCCTCTCTTCACCCACTGTCATCTTTCCCTGTGTCCTCTAAGATTTTGGACTGTTCTTTTTCTCTAGTTATTATTGAAGCTTACAGGTGTGCATGGGGAAAGGAATAGTCACAAATATATTAAAATTTTGAGATAACTGCTTTGATTCCTTGAAATCCAACCACCATGTAATTGTGATTAGAAAGATTTCCTCAATCAGCATCCTAGTCTAAAATTACTCAGCACATCTCTTGTGTCCATTCAAACCATTTAGTAATTACCCATGTGAGTCATAGTGTTAGGAATCATGTTTCTTTGCTTCACCAGTTTTAATATCTACTTTATTATTTAATATCTACNTTACTTTTCCTTTAAATACCATCAATTATTCAGCTCTTGTTCTTCACAGAAATAATCAACTCCTTGCAAAAATGCAAGGTTATAAAGTAATTCTGCTCTGTGAGAGGCAGATTGTTCCAGGGTGTCCTATTTTCTCTAGAATAAACTTTATATAGAATGTAATGGCTGCATGTTNCTTTATTGCCTTTTGAATATGGCCTTTTACTTGGAAAACACCAAGTGTATGTGTGTGTCTGCATATAGCATAAGGATCTTACCTTAGTATCAGTATTTAAATCACTGCCATTTTCAGAGAGAGTGACAGAATCATCATTGATTTGTACAAGGTCACTTTTCTAGGGAAGAAAGAAACCACAAAATCAAGGAANTTTGTTTGTTTGTTATTTTTTTAGTAAATACCCTGTTTTAGGTGTTATAAAAGATGAAGAGACTTAGAATTTTGTGCTTGGATGAATACTAATTTTTAATACTGTAAGTGAAAGTAATTTTATCTTATTTCTAAGTTGCTTATAACCTGACCTTTCATTATTCCTGGAAGGTTATAAACAAGTTAAATATTATGAAAATTTTTATAAAAAATACTGACTCAAAATAATTCCATTACCCACTTACTACTTTACAGATTTGTTTAAATACATAAACCACACAAAATGAATTTTTCTTATCTCAGAGAAACATGAAATATATACTTCAGAACAGAATGCCATCTGTAAAAATCCAGGGTTACCTGCAACTGGAAAGAAATACAACAGAAATGAGGNTATGAAGAAGGTGTTGAGAAGATCTTCCTGCTGTGAGAGGTGCTTCTGGTGCATATCTTAGATAGGGATTAAAGAATCTGCCTGTATGGTAATAAAATCAGAAAAGCTCAGGAAGACCAGAATGAGAGCAGGATGTGAACATTGTGGTATTTTCTTCTCATAAAATAACTACTCACTGCTGCACATCCTCAGCTTCATCACTGCTCTTACCAGATCACTCCGCACATCTTCATTGTCCTAGCAAGAGAGAATCTGAAGAAGCTTTAACATGGTGGGGCAAGGTGGTGCCCAAGGTGCTGTTCCTCACATCTGACAAACAGGAAGCTTTCCTCAGGTAGTCTTTTTGCTCTATGGGGATTCCATGAAGTGACGTTAGTTTCTGACCTGAACTGCAGAAAGATTCCTTTCAGTCTGAGTAAGTCTGAATTTCTCAGGAGCCTCCTGCATATGTTTCCTATTCTGCCTTTACTGTTATCCTTAGGATTATCAAAAGAGGAGTAAGAGATATATGCAAAAGGATTTTACCCATTCCAGGTCTCATGACTCTTGAGCTCAAACTTCAGTTCTGCTCTCAGCAATTCACTTTCCCTCATCCTAGTTTTGATCAGGCTTTTGGGGACTTCTTTCATCTGGGTCTAAAGACTGAACAACTCTCCTGTTCTAGCGTCATTGTGGACTGCTCTCCATCACATTAGATCTCTCTACTAACTTGGAAACCTGTAAACCTTGTTTCTAGTGTTGTGCCGTTGTACAAGGGCACATTCACATTTCCACCTGTATCTTCAGAAGTGTTGAGGGTTTTCCTCTTTCATATCTGTGAAGCTACCACATGTAATATTTCAAAACTTTGAAAGGCTATCACCACAGTCTCTAACTCTTGTTCTGTTAACATTATGGATCCCTTCTCTTAAGAACAGCAAACATGCCAACTCAGAATCAAGCAATGATAGCTATCTTGTTACAGTTTACTCTCTAGAGAGGTTAGTCACTGCGTAGTCCATTTGAATGCTCCTGGGTAAAAAATGTGAAAGTACTGAGAGCTGCCACTTCAGAGCTGTTCTGGCATGACCATCCTGCGTCTGCCTCATCCTGGGCCACCAGTGATGGTTCTTCTGTATTCCAAGATCTGTTCTTCTCCCGTATCACTGTGTGGGAGACTGGTCTGACCTTGAGAGTGGGAAGGAATCATCAGAACTGGGATGACTTACCTTGCCTTTGCCCAGTGGGCCATGCTATCAGCATGAAAGAAGGTTGAAACAAAATTCTATCCCATACTCAAAGATTAGTGTTGAAATGTGATATTTTTTTATTTTTTTCCTGTAGGTTAAAGATTTTTGGAATTTCAGAGCAAAAGTAGCAGCAAGAACCCTAGTTAAGTTTTACAAGTTTTTGTACAAATCTACATCAGCATTCTTCAAACTCGGGAATTTAGTTATGTACATATGTATACTCATATATATTCAATAGATATTCATATGGAATAGAAAAGCAAGGACAGTTCAGAAAAAGAGCAGTTAAGGATAACTATTACAAAAACAGTTACATTCCAAATAGATGCATTGCAGGTATTTTAATTTTCTCAAGGTTAAAAAAAAAAAAAAAAAGTCATTTTCTTCTTAATTTTAAGAAAAACCTAAGAATTGTAAGTCAAAGTAAGATTTGAGAAAGAAAATATATTTCCTGTTGTTGTGACTTACTTGCCTCAGACACTGTCAGCTTACACATTACCTGGCTTACTTTCTGCCAGATGACAGTAGGTGTTGGGTCTCCTGATATGGGAACATCCACTCTCAGTTTGTTCCCAGCCACCACAACAATAGTGTCAGGGGACTGGCCCAGACAGTCAAGGTGGATTTTAGGAGGTTCTACAGCAAAAGCAGAGAAAAGAAGTTTTAAATATAGTTTGAGTATTCTAAATGGGGGAAAAAAGGTGAATATTCATACATTAAATTAATAATTTGAACACACTGATTCCTTTGCTGTTGAAAATGTGTTTACTTGCTTATAAATAATGACTGCTGTTCTTACCTTCTCTTGGTACAAAATCAATCTTGACCTCTAGAGGAGGAAAAGAAAAGAGGGTGGGAGAGTGATAGGAGAAAGATCAGAAAATAGAATTCACATAGTGTCTGCACCCACAAAGTAATTTAAAAACTATTCATCATTAAAACCTCTTAAGGCAGATACATCAACGGATAAATACAATAAACTGGAAAACAGTCTCTGTTAAACAATGCAATAACCACGGTTAATGCTGCCATTTTAAGCCCTCTGGAATTCCCATTGCACATTCTAAAATAGCTTACCCAAAAACTGCAGCTTGGCAGAAAGGTTGTAAGCAAATCCCTGAGGGATGAAGGAATAATCAGCCTCATCATCTGGTGTTACGTCCTCAATAGTTAGCTTATGGATTCTGGAAATATGAACAAATATATTCCACTTCCTTACCTTATCTCTGCAGCAGAAACAGGGCTGTCTCAAGAGACAAGGTATATGTATACAGAATATTAACAGCTTTTATTGTTTCTTTTCCCCATGCCCTAATGTCAAGTAAACAGACCTTTCTACTTTCAGTAGTCCAGCAAATCCATATCAGCATGTGTCTATGAATGGATTTTTCTTCTCACAGTAGATGAGAATGAGATGTCTGAACAGAGGAGGCAGTTTCTCTGCTTTAATATAGTATGTTACCATTACAAGCACAACTATGAACACTACAATAAAATCTGGAAAGCCAAGAAAACCAAAAAATTGATGCTCTCTCCCCATATTATTGTAAATTCAGAATAATACAAAAAGGGAGTAGCAAGGAAGACTTTACCTAACATGCACATATTTACCTAACATTCTATGATTCTATGTAATGCATATATATCTTCTGAATCTTTTTGGTCTTCATTTCTGGTAGGAGTTATGAATGCTAAGAAACTTGAGCACAGAATTGCACAACTGTGTGTGTTAATATATTAATTATAATTATATTAATGATAATTAATTGTNTTTGAATATGGCCTTTTACTTGGAAAACACCAAGTGTATGTGTGTGTCTGCATATAGCATAAGGATCTTACCTTAGTATCAGTATTTAAATCACTGCCATTTTCAGAGAGAGTGACAGAATCATCATTGATTTGTACAAGGTCACTTTTCTAGGGAAGAAAGAAACCACAAAATCAAGGAAGTCTTTTGAGTGGAGCAGCACAGCCACTTGTGCAGACAGAGGAGAAGAGTCCATAGGTGTGTTGGGGGGTGAATGTGGAGGTGTGAGAAAAGCCACGAGCAAGGTGATGCAGCAAGCAGATGTGGGAAGGAAATCAACTGATGCAAAAGTAGAAACCAGAAATGGAAACAGATCTGATTGCAGTGAACTAAGGGATGGGTGAGTCAGCAAAAACAGATTTTTCAGCTTAACAGAGATGCATGACACTCCTGAAGTAGAGCTAACTGTGAATCTGTGGTGCTAGTTACTCATCTTGTGTAACTATAAATAGAAGGATTACTTCTTGCTGTAACTATGGGATAATAAGTTGATGTATTATAACAGTCAGATTATCTAGTCATGCATGTACATATGTATACTCATATATATTCAATAGATATTCATATGGAATAGAAAAGCAAGGACAGTTCAGAAAAAGAGCAGTTAAGGATAACTATTAC